>VZTM01016472.1:95988-110834 GCA_013400555.1 Jacana jacana | reverse complement strand
GCATATTTTGAAGATACGATTTCAGCAGTAGAAAACATCTCAAGTGTTATTCAAACCCAGCAGTATCACGTCCGCAGTTCTTAATAATACTTCACAGCTGTCTCTCTGAATATGAGAATGTGTCCATCCTCATGGCACAAACTGGCAAATTTAATTAAGCTGCAGCAGCGACAAGATGCTGACTCAGATATGCCAATGTAGGAACATCAAGAAATTCTAGCAGCTTAAATTGGCTATATTCAGCACTGAATGAAATGGCAGCACATCAAGATCATTTCACTATGCAGTGCTGTCACAGTCTTCATCAGGGTGCAAACCAAAATAATCTGACAGAGCTTTTCTGTCCATATTTACAGCATTATACTTTATTTGAGCTGACGGCTTAAATTTCCCCCCTTCATTTTATCAGCAACCTGCCTTCACAGATCCTGTGGTAAGAGGACATACACTTTTGTAAATATCTATCACAAACCCCCACACTAAAATTCACACGTTTCCTCCAGCTTTTACTTTCACATTTGCCCCAACAGGTTCCATTTCTTTTCCTTCTGACTATGGCCATACAACTCAGCTGCATCAATTTCTGAATTTACTGGTTGCAGCCTCCCTTCCAGCAACATGACTACTTCTACCATACACAACTGAACACAAGCCCACTTGAGTGCAGTCATATCTACTCCAGAAACCCTACATCCCCTAGAGCAAGAATCCGACAGCAATATCTAGTGTACCCAGGAGCAAGCTGTGAGGGCTCTGCTCATCCCTGCCAGCTCAAGGAAAGTTGCTGCAACAGAGATGACCCAGAAAATACCTGTATCACCTGTGTTCACATAATTTCATTTCACATTCCTCAGCTACCACTCTACACAGTTCCTTCATTAGTCAAGGAATTAAACGCATCTCCACTGTACCTAAGACATTCTTAGATCTATCTACGTTAACACAGTCAGCTACTTCCAAAAGATACAAGTAAAAAGGATTTCCACGTACACTAACATCCTCCTACAAAGTGAGAAGACATGGAGAGATAGCAAGATATTAATTTCTAAAAGGGATTCAGTCTGGTTCACGGGTTACAGGATCCTTACCATGACCAGTGAAAAGTGCAGCTCAAACGTTGTCCCTCTTTAGTACATAAGCAAAAGCAAAAAACAAGCAACACCTCCAAAAAATAACCCACCCCATGCTCCCAGAAGGCACAAAAGGCCAGATTTCCCAACCTAGACTCCAAGCTTCACAACAGCTAAAGCACAGACCAACTGCTGGGCCAGGGAGTCCCTAACAAATCCTTGCATACCAGCTAACGTGCAGCTTTCCCTCAAACCCACAAGGGTGTGTATCAATAGGACAATCACAAAAGCACAACGTTAAAACATGACAGAATGTACCTGTTTGATAAATGCCATAGTTCAGAAAGGCTCGGAGCCAGTGAATACTTCTCATAGATTTCACGTGAGAAAAATACTTCATTGCCGTTTTTTGGTGCAATATCCCTGGTAATAAAAAAAAAAAAAAACACAAACAAAATAAGAACATTTAAATACACACACACACACAAATAAAGGCCACATCTCCCCCTGAGAAACAAAAATCAGAATTATTTAAAAGAAAAGGAAAAAAGCTACCTACACAGTGCTTCCACATTCCCTCTTTATGAAAGTTACATATATACTAATTCTCTACTGGTTTTCCATAGTAAAATACATGTGTTATTCACAGCCCAAGAACAATTTCACTTCTACAGGTTATGAATTCCAGGTGTGGGAAGAGAAACTCTGGTGAAGCTACATGCCTTCAGATGTTTCAAAACCAAACACTGGGTTTAGCTTGCTTTAATTTCAGGAAAAATACAACCACCTTCTTTTTGATTTTTCAGAAAAGATGTGTTTTGTCTTCTACACACACCTTCTGAACTCTCTTTTTTGTTTGGTTGTGGTTTTTTTTTAAACACAGCTATCTCAGTGTACAGGCTTTATTCAACATCAATCACCCCAGGCTATTTTGAAAGACTATTTTGACATGTTAAGAAAAGATTTCTTTCTGCCTTCTTTACAGAAGAACCAATTCAAAACCAACATCCCCCTCCAGGATTAAAAAGCCAAATTACGTCTTTGTAGGGCTTTCCGTATTTAAAAACGAGAACGCCGCCGCTGCCCGAACCCCGCATCGTGGATGTGTATTACTTCACTAGTCCTCCTTTCAGAACGTACACGCAGTATGTCCGCCCCCAGGGTCCGCCCCCTCCCTTCTCCCGCTGAGAGAAAGCCGGAACGCGGCGCCGCTCCGCCCTCCCTCATCCAGGGGCGGGAACCGGGCGGGCGCGGCAACGCAAACCCGGCCCCCTCCCTCAAGCGCATGCGGGCGGGCGGCCGCCGCCGTTTTCCGCGCTGTAGTGTTCTCCTCTCGGCGGGGCAGCGCGGAGAGCGGCGGTGTTTTCCTGCTTGCCGCTCTTCAGACGCGCCTGACTAGCCTAGGAGGGGAGGGGGGAACGTACTCACCAGGTCAGCAGCGGCCCTTTGGCCGCCATTTTAGCAGGCCCTTCGGGGAAGCGTGTTGGCCCGTTCCTCGCCTCTCCGTCGCGTGACCCTGCCTCACGGCATTAGCCAATCAGCGTAGCAGGGCAACCGGCGCGCGGGGTCAGGTGTTCTGAACCAGCCAATGGCAACGTGCGTTGTGAGGGCTGCGGCGGCCATCTTGTGGAGGGCGGCACTGCTGCAGGGTCGGGGTGAGAGTGCGTGGCCGTACCCTCACTGCCGGTGAGGCCTTGCCAGTGCCCCCGGCCCCGTCTCGCCGGCAGACCAAACGTGCTGCAGGCCTTTCTGTGCTGCGGGCTCCGCTCCGACTCCACGTTCCCCACCAAGGTGTGGCCCTGACCAGGTGTTGGTGCCTCGAGCGGCGGTTCCCGCCCAGCGCATGCAGAGGTGGCTGGGCCGGGCTCTGCCTGGCCAGGGGGTTGGGGCCTTGTATGAGAGGGCTGAGGTGCCCCGTGGGGGTCACTGCATTCATCGGCTTCCCTCCTCCCCAAGGCTTTGTGTCCTTGGCTCACTTTTCACTTACTAACGTGTGGGCATACCCACAAGACCTTTGTCCTGACAATGAGACTTCCCAGTGTGGTAAAATGTAGAATTCAAATTTTGTTCTCAGTACCTGTTGGCCTGGTGATGGGAACTTACTTGCTTGTGGTGTTAAGAAAAGGTGATTCCCCTTCAGAACTCTACAGCTGCAGAAAATAAAGAGGGAAGTGGGGTTTGTGGCATAAAGTGATCAAAGTGTTGACAGCACCTAGTCCTGCAGCTGAAAGTCTAGGCAGTATACATAAACAGAACAATACTGAGGTTATTCAGGATGATGTCCAAACCCACCAGCAAAGCAGTGTCTTTAGCATGTTTGCGGGCAAGTTTTATGGACAGTGATTTTAATTCTGCCCTTTTCTGGTTTATGCATCTCAGAGAAACAGAAAGGTTTCTGTCCCCCTACTGGATTCATCCAGCACCCAGTCCTGGAGATAGCTTTGAAAGGAATAACCTCACATCCAGGTATGGTAATAGTTATGTAGCCAAATGATTAGAAAACTTACCACAGATTGTGAACGTGGCAGGTTAGATACTACTTCAGTCTGCATCTCTATAATCTGCGTGTCTGCTGTTTAAAATATTTGTTTTAACGGTGCTACTTCCTCCATGGGATCTTTCTACTGCTGTGATACAAACCTGAACATCAAGAAACACTTTTTCACTGTGAGGATCACTGAGCACAGGTTGCCAGGTTGTGGGAGTTGCCATCCTTGGAGATACTTCAAAAGCCATCTGGACACTGTACTAGCCAACTGGTTCTGGGTGGCCCCTGCTTGTGACCTGGGGAGGTCCCAGCCCACCTCAACCATTCTGTAACTGTTAAATAGTCGGGGGGTCAAGCCCACCGCTTCCTAACCCACAGCTTAGCCTTCCTTATGGGCGGGTATGGGAGTCCTTGGTATGTGTCTCACCTAATAAAAAATCCTGCATTTTATATCAAACATACATAGTTCTGTACATAGTTCTTGCTGAGCCTGTATCTTGGTGGTCAGGAACTCTCCTGTGAGTGCAAATCGTGTCCTGAGAATAAGAAAATTAATTCTGGATTTTCAGTGTCTTGAAGACTGCTTTAGTGGTGGAGCTGCTGTAGAACAACGGCATTACATAGTGCTAGAGTTCTAAGAAGGTGATGGCTTCCACTACTTCAATTTTTTGGGCTTCATCTATAGATGAAGGCTGCTTCCAGATACAGTGCTTCAAAGATGAATGCTAATACCCATTTGTGGATCCTGCTCAGGCATATAAATAATGAGCTGTTAAAGCTTCGACAAGACTAAGTGCAGAAGCAGAATTTCACATGCCTGAAGCCTTAAGACCAAGGGTGCTGCTGACATTCAGGTGCTCCCAAAGTTAGCACAGCAGAGGGGGGTTGTAACTTTGGGTTTTGATGCCTAAATTGTATTAAAATCTCAGTTTGGATACCCACATTCTCATTTAGGTCTAGCCCAAAGCGGTATTTCCAAAGTAGCTGGGAAGGCCTTAAGCCAGGCTTCTTGTATCTTGCACTTGATGCAGTGAACTGTGATTTTAAGTAAAATGATACCTTCCAGAGGAGGGAAGCTAGATTAACCCACGTGCATTCTGAGGAGCTTTAAAGCTCTTGTTGGCCAAAAGGGAAGCTTAAAAGGCGCTCAGGAGTCTTCTTGTGTCCCCCGTGCCAAACATGACTTGATGTATGTGCTAAACAGCTCTGACATAAGTGCTTGGAAGCTCAGCCTGGTTTTATAACCACGAATTCCCTAAGGAATAGATTTACTAAACTGTGATTCAGAAAAGCAAACAAGATGCGACTGACAAAAAATTAAGACAGATTTTTCCATTAGAAGCTGAAGTTTTATTACAGGATAACAGTACATAAAGCACATCTAAAATCGATGTGTTCAATGCACTTAATAAAGGTAATGTAATATTAAAGGTACAGTTTCTAAGTACAATATAACAACATTCATATTAGAATGAAAATTGGAGTATTTAAAAGACAACATTAAATCTCTTATTTTTACAGTCATATTTACAAAATGAATCAAAATACTTTTTTCGGGACTGAGTAAAATAACAAACTCGAATATAAGCAGGCTATCGTAAGAGTGAGTTGGAAAGGTCCATGAGAGTGAAAAGTTAAGTGATTGGGTAAAGATCATTAGCAAAGGTTTAGTACAATACCACTTTAGTACTCCTCTTGATGGCTTACATTTTATTGTGGCTAGAAAAGGAATTTATACATACTGTACACATAACAGCATATATTTACATGTACAGTATAATTGCATTTAAACTTGTGTGTATTTACATAGAGAAATTTGAGCATATCACTTGGTGAGGTTTTTGAAGTCCATGTGCTTAATCTTCAAACTGATGTGTAGTATTTGTAATCAGCATTTATTCTGATTGGCCTTGTTACGTTGAACATTTGGTAAGTGGGGAGAATACATGTTAACCAAATGGTTTTGCATAAAAATACCAAACTATTAGAATGAAAGCAACAGGGAGAACATGTTCCTAGCAATATGTATAGGTTAGTACATACAAATTTAAGAGCAACTCCTTTTCTCTTTGAAAATATCAAAAGGTGACTTAAATCAACAGGGGGAAATAAAATTGTCATGGCTTATATTTAAATAAGATTGTAGCTTCAAGAGGTTTTTATCATTGTCCTGATAGTGTTTGCAATTAAACATTCCACTTATGAAAATATACCCACGGTGCAGTAAAGTTTGTATTTATTTTTAGGACAACAGTATGTTTGTTGTTTAAAAAAAAATTATTTATATATATATATTCCTTGGATTGAGGGTATAAAAGCAGTGCATGGAAGCCAAGAATCATGGCTTTAAAATTCACTACCTTCTATTATCAAAAAGTGCAGTAAACAGAAACATTGTATTTAATAAATTGCTCAAAAATCTTTGCTAAAGATCTTATAAATTCAGTAATATTACAGAAAAAATTCTAATAAATATTTAAAAGGTTAATTACCTCCTTAGTTAGATATTTGATATCCATCAGTTTTTAAGAATTAACATGAAAACAATATCTAGAATGAAAGGAAGAGGGGACAGGAATACTTTTAAGGGTTACATGACTACGTAAATTAAGGTATACATGAAAAATAAAAACAAAACCCCCAGACCTGACAAAACGTTGCAAATTCCACTCCTTGATTAACTTTAGTTTCTAATGGCTGTCCTTGGACGTAAAAAGCGAATCCAAGGGCTGAATTCAGCCACTCATCTATCGTGGAAGATTTACACAGCAAATTCCTATTTACAGTAAGTGGAGTTAAGTGTGTGTCTGCGTGGCCTAGAAACATCCGCAGTTTGAGTGTGCACGGATCCTACTGAAAGTGAAGAGGGAGGAAGGCACCCAGCAGAGTAACATCTATCAATACCAGATGCGACGACAGCATAGAACTCTCCCAACAAGCCACCCAAGTACCTCCCCTGCGGACAGACAGCACATTCTAATTACTTGATACTGGCAGATTAGATGGTTTTCTTGTTTCTGATACGATACAGGCAGACTGTTCTAGTAACCAAAAGGATAACAAGCTGGACAGAACATTTTTAATAACAATCATTAATAATGTTAATAATGTAGAAAAAAAATTTCTACATTTGATATCAAGTATCTGTACCGGTGAAGTAATTTTCTCCTTATTAAATATACTATAGAATAATTTATATAATGACACTATGCATTTAAAGAGAAAAACCATGTCCCAAATCTTGTACTCTGATACAGGTACTTGTTGGGCATATGTCGGTGTATATATATATATATACACAAATATATATATATTTATATATAGTTATACTCGGTGAAATTAACAAGACCCAAAGGTGGTATTGTCTAGGAATAAAAGGGGTTTGTTTGCTTTTGTTCACAAAAGTAACTTATCTAGCACCACACATCAGAAAAACACAAAAATAGCACACTCTAGTTCTAAACAGCTATGTCTAAAATAGATTATATAGTAAAACAGATATTATACAGCATAATGTGGTATTTGATAAACAGATAAATATTTGCACTGTGTAGGCTGTTTATAGTATAACTTTATCTATACAGAATGAAAGCAAAAAGTTAACTGTATAGAGGTGAGCAGAACAACATTAAATATTATGACTCCAGAGCAGAGACGAAGTTAGAGTTGAAAGAATAGAGCAAGATAAAATGTTTACAGGCCATTACAAGTCCTTAAATTAGTAGTAAAATAAGGAATCAGTTGCTCAAGTTTAAGAAAGCAGTAAACAAGAGATTGCATTTACATGCAGATGTCTAAAACTTGTATTTCTTTTAAATCTATGCACAAAAAGTCATTTGTTTTTATTGCTTGACATTCAGTTATGGCTAGAGTATTTTTAACCTTTTTTTTTTTTTTGTACTTTGGAAACAAGATTATTGTTAAAGGTGCCATAAAAATGGACAACATTGAAAACAGTTTGCAAATAAACCACCTAACACTGCAGTTCTTTATACATTTTAAAAAGCCTTGTCTGGGGTTTGTCGTATGTTAAATATATTTAATCTGGGAAAATACATTGTAGCTTGAAGCCTCCCATTGGCCCAAACATCCAATACAAAAACACATCTCCAGAAAAGGAGCAGGCAGACAATACAGTTACATATAAAGAAGCAGCCAGTTAATGTCCTAGGAGCTCAAACGTTCACCACTGTTCCGTAACTTGTTTCTAAATCAATGTAGAAATGAGGAACGTTTTGGATTTAGAAAGGTGTACAGTACGTATGCCTTTTTGTGAAGTAAGATTCACTGTATTGCTTATGAATTCTCTGCATTAGATAGAGATAGAATTACAGATTGCAAGTTCCTGTCAAGTTTGTGCATCTACGTTAAGACTTTGTGGGGTAATTTATGGTAGTGTTTCTCAAACCGGAAGTCACAACCGCTGGGAAGGTGCCGAGGCGTTCAGATGGTTATCAAACCCCTGTGTGGGGCAGAGGGGTGGCTGTGCCACTGCGGGCGAGGAGCTGCCAGCCCTGGCAGCGGCCACGCAGCTGAGTACCAGCAGCAGCTCGGTTCCTTCCAGTAGCAAATGCCGCCACTAATTACAGCCGATTCGCACTCCCTGCCCCAGAACCAGTAAGGTCATTCCAACACGGAGAGCCCTATGAAGAAATACAGCCCAAAGGGATTGTGCTTTCAGAAAGCTTGAGAAACACTGACTTAGAGGAAAACAAGTACACAAAGGACACGGGAACACCAAAAACATGCATGTGTTAACAAAAAGGTGTGATGTCACACATCAAGTCAGCCAGCTTGATTGTGAGGTTCAGCCTGATGAGATAATGAGATTGTGAGGGAAGACACACACATGAACGTTGTGGCAGAAGAAACGAACCTGTGAGTCGTGATTTGAAGCCTTTACCATGTTTTGTTTCTTATTTGGATAGCCTACTTATTGCTATAAAGTTATTGCTATATTCTACCAATGATAAAGGCAAAAAAATAATATATAAACAGCAACATCACATATGAAAAAGGTAGAATACAGCTTTTTTGATGTTAAAATTCTACTTAGTACCTGAATAAAGTTTCAAAGATAGAGCATATCTTATCCTAAATGTTACGTATTTTCCCCCTCAAGTCCAGTGACATAGCGTTATTTAGGCAGCTATTATCACAGTACTAGCATTAAAGCACACACTGCAACGATTTTTAAATAAATACTTAAATTTAAAAACTTCTCTTTTTGTTGTTCTATTTGGTATCTGTATGCATTTGCCCTCATTTCCACCAAATGATTTACTGATGGGAATATTTAAGCGTAAAGAAAATAGAAGGCTAATATTCAAATATATTCATGGATGAAACTTTCAAAGTAATAAATATTAGTATTCATAGTGAAAAAATAATTCTAATAGTTCTATTACTCCGGCTAAGGAAACCAAAGGTGTTTCTTCTGTGCAGTCTCGATCAGCTAGCACAGGTAGAATTTCATATCCTCAGAAAATTGCTTGTTATTTTTGGCTATTGGATAGTAAATGCTGTTTCTGACACGTATATTAAACCGTTTATGTAGATTGGGGAGTTGGGAATGTGTAGAGAAACAACCCCAACACGCGGTTTTGTACAGCTTCTCCTGTGCAGCCTGCTTTGTTCATCAGGTACAGACTGGGGAGTGTCTATGCCAATCCAAACAAGAGAACTGTCATGTTGGGGTCACCTGACTGCAGAGTTGAAACCTCTTCTAGATTGTACATATTAGCAGTATCTGCAGTCGATCAGAAGGGATGTAACTACGAGGTTCTACTGCGAATCAGCAGTAGGGGGTTTCTGCTGAAGACACCAGGACACAAACTGAGCAAGGGCTCATTCTTGCTAAGCAGTGCTCTACCTTGGAGAGCCATTCCAAACTGAACTCAACTGTCAGCCTGTGAAACCCTAAGAAAGAAATGAATAAATTTAAGCAATCTTGAAGTAAACAACTGGAAGCCATGTACTCAGTGAAAAAAGCCCAATCAACCTACGATACTGGAGCACTGATGCTTTTTGCAAGAAGGACGTGTTTGTTGGAGAAATTCAGTCTCTGTGAGACTTGCCAAAGTCTCGAGGCCTTGCCCATTGCAGTTGCTTATTTACTTTTCTACTTGCATTTTCAAAAGCATGTGAAGCCGTAAAACAAGGCTAATTTGGGACAGGCTTCCAGCATCTTACAGTTTGGCACTTGGAGACATCTTAGACATTGCTGGGTTCTGGTGCCATTGTAACCCCTTGGAATGGCTGCCTTTGATGTACTAGAGAGGAACATTTCTTCAGCCTCAGTGTTTCTTTCCCGAGAAGCCTGTTCAAGGAGAGACAGCGTCTGCATTGCTGCTCCTGGATTCCTGCCCATCTATGTTCCCTTCTGCCTCTCTGCATGGCAAAACCCAATCATTACCTTTTCATTCCTACTGTACTATCAGAAATGATTTGTTTTCTTTGACAGCAATTGAAAAACTGAAACCCCCATTGCAAAACACTGAAATTCAGCTGGAAAAATAGGCCTATAAAAACCTCCAGAGTAAAGAGTAACTGAGTAAGAGAATGAGGCACCGCATAGAGCATTCAGGTAAAAAAAATATCCAGTTCTCTTGTGCCTGGGGGGGGGGAGAAGGGAAGGGAAGAAATACTAGCGTATTTTTGTAAAAGTAATTTGTTCCACCAGTAGTACTGGCCACCCTGTTGAAGAGTTTAGAAGATCCCTGAGCACATCAGTTTCTGACTCTTAACCCCAGCTCCAAAACGATAGGGCTTCTGTTGTTGGTAACGAGATGGATTGTCATTCACAGTTAAGTCAATCATAAGGTGCTTATCTATTTACCCTTTTTTTCACCAATCAGCACAAAGAACTGTCAGAAAATAACTTTTATTTTTCTTCTTTAAATTATAAAAGGGCACAAAAATTTAAACAATCAATGTTTTGTGACAGTGGTATAGGATTATTATCTGGCTGCCCCTCAACGACAGACAAGTGATTCAATCGACATTCCTTAGCAAAAAAAAAAAAGGAAAAAAAACGAGAATCAAAAAAAAAAAAAAAAAAAAAAAAAAAAAAAAAGAAAAAAAGAAAAGAAAAAAAAGCCAAAAGAAGAAAACAAAAGAAAAGTCCTGTACAAATATGTATTTTTCCCTGAGGGATCAAGGTTACACCCGCAAGTGCTCTATGTACATATTGCACTGTAGAGGAATGAAGAACATGTGCAAAAAAAGCAACAATGATTGAAGCTTACTAATCAAACCTTGTAATCACGACTGCTATGTCATCTTGCATTTGGAATGTCGGAACACAGCTATTCCTTTTATCTAAAATGTAAAAAACAACAACCAAAAACAAAAGGAAAAAGAAAAAGGAACACACACCTCTACTATGGCACATTCAATGAAATAAAAAGTTTTCCAAAGACAAATAGACAAATTCCATCAAGAAAATAATACAAAGTTCGTTCGTTTGTTTTTTTTTCGTTTTTTAGAAAAATTACATTACTTTCTTTCATTGTTTCACATTACAAAATCTTTTTTTTTTCATGTTTACACAAATCACATTTTATTGCAGGAATATTTCAAGTGCCATCAAACATTTATAGAAGGGTTAAAAAAATAGAAGTCTCTCTAAAGTGGTCCAGACAAGGCTTTGTATAGAATAAATCTTTTTTCCACCTTCTATTTTTGAGTTAAGTATTTTGAATACATTTTCTTTATTCCATTGACACTTAACAGCCTAGAAGCAGCCACTCACACGCACCCACGCACAGATTCATGTGCACACACCAATGGACTCTCTCACACACATGGTGCACATACACACACAGATATCTTGGTATCTGTACTAAGATAAGCTTTAATAAAGAACAACCAAACTTAAAAACAGCCTCCCTTTCCACCTAATCCCCTAGTTTTTAAACGTCAGACAATGTTGGAGATGAAGTGTATTAGGGCACATCAACTGACAGTAATGTGACTCTGCTAGAAAGCCAGTGGACAGACCTAACACCCAACGGAAATCTCTTTGCAGACTTCAAAGCACAGATCACCGAAGAACACCACCTTACTCCTTTATTTTCAGCTATCCTCCTGGATTTGGTTGTGGAGAACCGGGCCCTTTATAACAACACTCGTGAATATCCACTGACCCCAAATACAGTTTTTGCTGCATATTCAGTTGATCATCTGAGAGCAGGCCCTGCAGTCCCAGCAGTTCTGCAGGGTGCAGCTCCTCTGCTGCCTTGGCTTCTTAGTGCCCCCCACTCTGACCAGCCACTCCGACGTTACTCTGCGTCCCCTTTCTTAAAAGCCTCCCTGGCAGCAGCAGTTTTACCAGTACACCTGCCACACCATATTCCATTTTTTCCCCTGGCTATGAAAAGCAAAACAGAATTGCCATTCTGCTGCCGAGTGGCTGTTAACTGTGACCAGGACAGCAGAGTCACTTGGGGCTGTGTAGGCAGAGCCTGATTTAACAAGGTGCCAGGACACGGGAGCTCCCACCGACAAAAATGGCAGCACTTTCTGGCCTGGAAGATCCTATCACAAGCTGTTTGCAGATACAACGGGCTTTCACAAAGGCCCTCTCTGGAACCTTTTTATGGTTATGTATTTTATTAGTAAATGCTCCAGAAATCTCTGTTGTCGATGACTTACGGGTGTAAATACGCTGAACTAGATACCAAACAAAAGCATTTGCACCTAGATGCCTGGTCAAGTACTAATTTTCATCAGGAAAAGGTAAGAAAAGGATGTGACTGAACGTTAATCCCAAAATATTTTGCCTGGTAGTCTAGTGACTGTCAGAAGTAGGAGTTGTATCTTGCTCTCTAAAAAAGTACAGGTCTTACTTCATTATTCATTAGTTGACACTGAAATTAAGTTTAGTTGATCTTTACAGGACTAGCACCTAAGGCTGGTCACATTCAGAAAACCTTGGTTAGTTAGAAGGGTTGTTTTAAAAACAGGACCGTGTGTTAGAATGAAAGTACCATATCATGCCAGTTACTCCAGTAAGGTAAACAATGACTCTAGGAAACCGTGAGGCTGGGGAGGGCGGGTGCCGGGCTGCCAGCCGCCTCCTGGGGAGCGGGCAGGAGGGAGCAGCACAAGGACAGCTCTGTGGACTTTTTCCAAGAGCCCTCTCATGCCTCCATCCTGGTGCTCATGGAGGTGCAGGCATTCCCCTGCCGTTCGTTCTCCGGGGGCAGACTGCTCTGCAAGGGAAATGCTGGTGCTCCTTTCAAACCAGACTCTACAATTTCTGAGAGGTGTCACAGCTAAATGTCTCAATTTGACCCCAAAGGGAACATGTTCAAATCATGGAGCAAACCCCTATTCCGCTTGTAATAACCCACTGACCTAATTCTCCTCTTTAAAATAGTTAGGCTTCAGTGTGCTCCTGCTCCCTTCTGTTACTTCTCAACAACTGTAACATACAGAAGAGATTGTTTATCTTTGGAAATTAAAGCAGTGGAACAGTCTGTCTCATTCCTGTTTCTTTTTTAAAGTTCCTGACTTAAGTACTTCATCAGAAACTTCTTTTCCATAGGCCTAAAGGGCATCCAGTTATAGGTCCTCATCTCATCCAAACCAGGCATGTTCCTCTGGCTCGGACAGCCACAGTTTATTTTTTGTCATCTATTGTCAATCTGCTTCCTTCAGAAGTAGGTTTACTTCCCAAATTTGCTCACAGACAGTGTTCTTCCTAAAGGGAATGGTAATTAATAATAATAAAGGCTGCAAGATTGGGCTTATTGCTTGGTTATGGAATATGGGAATCACACTTTACGAATTACAGAATGCAGATTTACTGTATTAATGATTTCCAGGCGCTGGAGGGAGCCCAGAACAATGGTTTTGAACAAGAGTGTGCCTTTACTTTGTTAGTCCGTCCTCATCTAAGAAACTTTAAAGTGCATCTTTTTAAATAAGGAGAGCAGTGGACTTCTCTGTTCAGCTCCCTCAAACCGGGCTGCTGGATGCTGGGAGAGCACGGGTCAGTGTCTCATCTCACTGAAGGCAAAGACAAAGCTCCTGTGGGCATTGACAGGCTAGAGTTTGGAATCTGAAGGCATTGTTTACGATACGGAGTATAAAAGTATGTAACATTATGTATCAAAAATTGCTTTTCCACATACATGTCATACACACATACTTTTCCTGTAGATACAGACTTGAATAAATACCTTCAAACCTGGATTTATGGTGGGCAGAAACACACTTTTATTTAACAGCCTGATTTCCAAAGATGCTGTGTTACTCACCTCTAGGTCATCTGTAATTGCTTCGTTCAACTTTGACCAGGGAAACTCAGCACCTGTGACAATGAGGCTTTTGACTTGTGCTAGATCTGACCTAAATCTGAATTTAGGCATGTTAATTTGAAACACCCAGGTTTGAAAGGTTTGAAAACAAAAGTACCTTTGAAATTAACAGCCGAAAAGCTGATTTTAATTTAGAAAACTGTTATTATTTTCAACTCTTCAAAAAAAATCTGTGTATCCATTTCGGGATATGACCAGCCTCGCTTTAAAAGTAACATGGAAAACAGCAGCATAAATACCTCCCAATGTACCAGTACCTGCCAAACCTTTTTCAGTTAAACTTGAATTTCTGGTGCACATGCAACACAACAATGAACACGCTAGCATTTAATTTAAAGAAAAAGGTGCAAAATGAAAGTGCCTTATCAATTCAACAAGAAAAGCTATACCAGTAACTACATTTTATATTAATTAAAACAATATATAAACAATATCTCTTTTGCTATATATAGTCTTCATGCCCATTTACCCTGTAATATATTATAATGCTATTGTTGCTATTGCTATGGACCCTTTTCATGCCGTTCTGTCTACTGGCAAACTGGTAGGTGAAAAAAATCGTCCTTCATGAAACAATGAGCAAGTTGTGCAAACTGATGCTGAAATCTCTGCAATGCACACCAGCCGCTGATTACTAGGTGGACTCTCTGTTCTGATCAACGAATTGATTGTTCTGTCAAAAGTCTGGGCAGTGAACTACAAGAGAAGACAACCTTCTGACATTAGTACCCTCAGTCTGTGTAAACAGAGGTCAAGGATTGAGAAGTTGAGACAGAAAAAGGGTCCATATTTGTAGGCATAATGGAAATCATATGCATGAGAAAAACAAGTTCAACTTTGTTTCATTGTTTCCCATCCTTCGCCTGACCCCGACCGCCAAGAGATGTGCAGTGTGTTGGCTCCCTAGGTCTGTGCAGGGCCATATAAAGTGTCTTGGGTTTCTTTCTTTTTTTTTTTCTTTTT
>VZTM01016472.1:68529-95971 GCA_013400555.1 Jacana jacana | reverse complement strand
TTTTTTTTTTTTTCTTTCTTTTCCTTTGCTTTAATGTTTGTACTTCGGACATTCTAGAAGTGCTTAGGTGATACGTTTACCCATCAATTTGCATCGCTGGCTCAAATTCTGAAGTGAACAACTCCTTGTAAAGTGGAGGAAAATGAAGTCGTACAATGTCTGGGTATATTGCTTTAAATGCCATAAGCTTTTCTGTATGTCGTCCACACAGTGCTCTTAAAGTAGACACTTTGCATATTAACTGCAAGAAAACGAAGAGAAGTCACACGGTCAGATAGGGAACCAGGCCTCCCCGCCTTGCTCTTAGGATTACAGCTCTCAAACAGCTTGAGCTCACTCCCCTTTACCCTAACGATGACATTTCAGATGCACAGTCACGGATGTTTGTTGTGTTAGGTTAAAAAAACCACAACACCAACCAACAGAGGAAGCTGCTGAAAAGCTATGCAAGTAATGGATTATTTGGGAAACACCCTTTTCTTCAAGTTCCTACAAAAGTGTGTCATTATGTTCCTCACGTGCCTACCAAGCACTGGATTGATAAAGAGGTGGTTCGTGGCTGGATCTTTGCTCATGCAACTTTAGTCCTTTTCTTGGCAGAAGGCAGCCCTGACTACTTCTAAACCCCCTGTGAATATTATGGAGGCAACTGGCAATGCAACAGATCGGGCTTTTTTAATTTATGCCAAATAAGGTGAAAAGCAACAGAACAGAAAAATCTGTACTTCAAAAGTATCACTAGGGTACTCCCTGAGCTTCCTGAGGGAATGGTTTTTATCAAAGCACGTGGAAGACGCTTTCTTCCAACAAAAGCATCCAAAGTAGATGCTTAGGAAAAGAATTCTATGAGTATTTGGAATGAGGACTATCTGCCAAGCCTGAGCTGGACCATCCTGCTTCTACTGTAATTACTTCTGTGGTGTGAAACGCTTTCTGGCAGTGCAGAGTTCCAGAAGGAACTAGCTCTAAGGAAGTGCCTATCCCTCCCCAGTTCTTCCCCAGATTGATTTTTTTAATGTCACCCCACTTTTCCATTTTTGAAAAATTAAGCAAAGATACTTCAGCTTCATCGTATGTGGTACCTCTTGTCCCTTCCCCTAGGCATCAATACTGGGAACTTCTGATGAAAGACTGAAAAACAAGTTTAGTTTGGGTATTGCACGTTCTACCACCCTGATTGCCACGCAGGCAGAGATTCTTGTTTGCAGATTAAGAAGATGTGGAACTGACACAGTGTGCTGGGCGCAGGATGCGTAAGAGAAACAGAGTAAAAACCTGCATCGTGTTCCATAAATTTCACCATTAAAATAATTCTTTTCAGAGCAGTATCAACCTTGTTGCCTCATACATCATTATTTCATCACTTCTAGGTTTATAGATAGAATTCTGGGTTTTTAAATAACAAATTAACTGCTTAAAAGCTTTTATGCCATCACTGGGATACCGTTCATAGGCAAGTGGAATTCCACAGGTGCACGAAGTGGCACAGTATGAATCTTACCTTTGTTAGAATCCCATCTTCTCGGTGGTTCTTCTGTAGGACATGCTGAAGTGCTAGCTGGATCTTCTGCTGGAGTTTCTCAATTTTTACTTTCTCCTGAAGCCATGAGCGATCTAAATATAAAGGGAGTTAACACCTCTAGTACTGCACACAGCATTCACAGCGCACCAGGAGTACTAAGTCTCTTACAGATTATAGTTCTTATTTGCAACTTCCACTTCTTATACACTCTTACATAGAAAAAAGACTTTCAAAATTAATAGGCTTTGGAGTATATTCATTACATGCATTTAAAATTACTTTTTATAAAGCCCTTAGTTAGAAGAATGCAGCACATCAGGGTGAGATTTATTAATCAGTTGCTAGGGAAGCCTCTAAACTGCAGGTATTCACAGAATGAGGCTAGCAACGTTTTAGTGGGAAACGAAGGCATCACGTAATGAATGGGTAGTTGGGGCAGTGTGTACATGCAGTGGCTGCCTCCTGCCTGTCTCACCTGGCCTGACCCAGCGGTCTCACTCACAGGCACTTGGGCATTTGCAACAAGCTGAGTCCTCAACGAGGTGAAAATTTGGAAAACAAGGGCTTAATTTAGGGTTTCCAACTTAGCAAATTTATTCTTGAATTCATAGTTTTAATGTGTTTATTAAAATAAAAATTCTGGTCAGGAAGGAGACACTGAAAAAGGAGATGATGTTTCACACTCCAATAGTCTTAACATCATTAGAAAAGACTTGAAAATAAAAAGACTTCTACCAAGTAAGCCTACAGCAAACCTTTCTCTTACCTGCTGACATTAGAACAAACGCAGAAAACAAAGCTATCTCATCTTCTGTCAGGTGCATAGAACATAAACTTTTTCCAAATTCAAACACAAAGCTAATGAAGTCTTCACAACCTGCCAAAAAGAAGGTACATTGTTTAAAACTGCTTCAGAGCTACAGAGTTGTTGATTTATTCTGGTGGAGATGGAAAGTGGGTGTAAAATACTGCATAGGTGAATGGTCTTCTCTTTAAGGACTGTGGAGTGATGGCAGTGAGGTCTCACTTGTGCTCAAGCTTATTTCCCCGTTCCCACTTGTCCCCAGCTCCCACACCCTGCTGAAGATTTGGCACTTTTTATATTCTCCACATTGGGTTCTTTCTGGGACAGGACCCAAGCCCATCTTTAAGCTCACACTTGGTTTAGCTTTGTTTCTGTTCTAAACAGAACTTTCTCGTGTCACTTCAGGCTGGAGGTTTGAAAGGTGCACTTGGAAAGCGCTGGTTTTAAGACCATTGAGCCAGAGAGGAGGGAGGGGAGAGAGGTGTACAAGGTACATGCAGGAGCGAAGGGAGAAGCCAAGGCCTGAAAGCCTTTCATGCAGAAAAGGAACTCTGCCTCCTTTCATCCATTCTCTTGCTCACACAGGTGTAAGTCGGGTTACTCTGCTGTTACTCATGCCGTTACACAGCTCGCGGAAGGGGAGACTGCAACCCGGTGGAGGAGAGCTCTTCCCTGCAGACTCAGCCCCAACCCAGCCTCCATTTCTGCATGTACTGATGTTTCACTGGGACCCACACCTGATACTGCCTTCTCCAAATTGGTTACGTTCAGACCTTGCACCCTGAGGTGCTTGAGGAATTGTACAGCATTCTCTGCTGCTGCCTGTTGGCTTACATACCACAGCTGTGCCCAGTGAAATGCACCCTTTGAAAATCAGCAAAAATATACAGAAAACAAATTTCAAAATGATAAACTGTGGCTTAACAGAAAAATTGATTTACAGTATTTTACCTGCAAAAACCTGGACTTTGCTTATTACAAATCACTGCTAACATCTTCCAAGCAGTAATGTCAGTACATCCAAAATTAACTTAAAATCTGCTGCCTTTTCCCAAAGGATATAGAAAACCTTACACTCGATCTGAAATCTGGGCTTGTTACTTAACAAGCGTGCCCAGACTGCTCTACCCCATCAAAGTGCTGAACCAAGAGTCCTTGGCTGCGTGCAGTTAAACTGCTGTCCCTCCTGAAACAAGCCTGGCCTCAATCAGAGCCAGCATGACTGCTTTTGAAATGAGCTTTGGGGTTCTTCTATTCCAATACTATAGCCTGAATTTTTCAAAGCAGCTGTCCCCTTCCTTTGCCACCTTACTATTTTTATCCTGGTTTGTTTTGGTTTTAAGATACAACACTAGACATTTCCTTACCTAAGGACTTGAAAACCTCTGGGCTAGCGTACTTGCCATCAAAGTAGACTGTGTTGTTCTGGGAGTCAAAGGCACGGCACATTCTGATGAACACAACCTCTAAAGACCCTAAAACAGAAACAATGGACGTTTGACTGCTTGAGTAGAGACTTTGGCTGCAAAGAGCAAGTGAGGATTAAAACCTTTGTGAGGCTCTGCACTGGGTACGGATGGAGCAGGGCCATAGGTTTCTGTGGTGTAACACAGCAGAGTTCCATTTGCTCAGAGCTGACAGAATTCCCATAACCCCCTTTAGAAGCTTTTGCTAAAGTAACTTAGTTAATGCTAATAAACTCTTCTAGTTTATTAGCAGAATGAAGTCTCTGGAGTCAAAGCAGCCCATTTACCTTTACATTCACAAAGCTTTGACAAATGTGTCCAGTATTTGTTAACTGCATTAATTCTACAGCATCTTGCATAGACCAACCTGGAGTTTTACCTCTAAATAGGTCATTCACTATCAGAGTAAACCAAAGTAAAAAAAGTCTGCATCCAACTTTCCCATCTTCATGCACTCGCTGCTCCCTTTGTCCGTAACGCAGATGCCAGCTGTGCACTTGAGCTCGTTCTGACCGAGTAACGAGGACGGTACCGTACCTCACACACCCAGACAGCCCCTAGGGGTGTCCCCCGTACTGTTCTAGGTGATCTGTGTACAGCACAGGTATATACGTGTATACAATCCCCCTGTACAGGGGACAATTTCCTCAGTCAACACTAATAGAAGCAGACCTTAAAACTGACCCACGTACCTGCTTTTAAAAGCACAATCTGATCGTTTTGACACAGTTCCATAAAGCCATCAATGCGTTTGGCAAATTCCACTACATACTGTATCGCTTCTGTTATTTTGACTGCGCATAACTGCCACATTACCTCCCTTTGCTGTTTGAGAGAGAGAAGAAAAATTGAAATAATTACTAATCAAGGTTTGGAAAGCTCATTTTCACAAAGCAAAAACTGAGCTGAAGAAGGAAGCGGAGTCAGTTCTCTCGAGCGCTCCTGGCTCCAGTCTGCTTGTAAGACACGGGAATTAACCTCAGAGCCAAAGCCTCGGGCAGACGAGTGACTGTGCAGACATGGAAGACTTCTTCAGTGATGTCAGAGGAGATCCACGTGGGAGGGGTTTTACTTCATAAGCCAAAAAGGTCAAAGTGTAATGATTCTGGTGATTTCATTGGGAATTTTATTCACTGCATCAAAAGAAAAAGTCAATTGACACCAGCAGGGCACAATCACGTTTTTCCTGTCAGCTCCTGTACTTTGTACTGGATGTACATCATCTCACTTGCTCGTGTTCAGAAAGAGGCGTGTGAAGCACACACAGATGGAGACCACCCTGTGAATGGTATAACGAAGGCGTGCAAGTAGCCATTTTTGGTATGGTGATAATAACTCATAATGAAATAACTTAATGAGTGGAAAAGTTATATTAAATATCAAGTATTTTGTTTGGTGGAAATAAAAACTATCCTCCAAGAGCAGTGTACTTCAGTAGTGTTTCCCAGGAATAGCCATTTGGTAGTAGTTAGTGGCCAGAGGGCACATGGGGAATAGCAGCAGGGGTTAAATCTCAGTGCCCACGCTGTGTGGCACAGCAATGTGCCACTCCACAGGTACAACTGGGACCGCTGGGGACAACTGTGGTGTGGGGCAGGATTACAGCCAGGCCGAGGAGGCTGGAAATCCCACAGTTCCGTGTTCCTAAGCTCGAACAAACCACACCGTGTACAATTACAAACCTCAGTGGCTTTCAGCTTTTTTTTGGGGGTGGTGTTGATTCAGGAGATTACAAACTGAGAAATGAAAACACCAGGCCACTGAGGACTGAAAAAATTCCTCTGGTTTCTTATCCTTCTTTATCAATCACAGCTTTGCCTTTTCCTGTACCCATACAAACCACACACGCAAGCGGTACCCTGACCGTCTGGCTGCCTTGGGCTCTAGCTTATTATTTTTTGAAAACACACAAAAATACACATTCCTGATAGTAAACAGAAAGCAGTGAAAAAAGTGAATCTTGCAGCGTGTTACAGAAATACCATGCTTTACACAAGAGCATGCCGCAGTCTGGCAACCTCTTGTACCTTGTTCTGGTAGTTCTCGATCTCTTCCTGCAGGAAGGTCTGCCATGTGATCTGCTGCAGCTCCTCTCGCAAGTACTGGCAAGTTTCCATGTGTGACTTGGAGATATTCTGTGCGAGGTGTTCTAGAAGAAGGACCAGAAAGCGACACACGTTAAAGAGGCAGAGTCCCGGCCATGAGAAAGCGAACGCGTTCCGGTCGCAACGGGGAGGGCGGGGAGCGGAGTCACCTCTTAGAATCAAATGCTTTGATTTCCCATCTCCTCGGACCGTCCCCTGACGACCGGGGCACCGGAGGCAGCCAAGGCCNCGGGAGCGGCCGCAGCGTCCCGAGGGGCGGCGGCGGCGGGGGCTTCTACACCCCGCGTACAGGGCAAAGCCGGGAGCGCTCCCGAAGCGGCCCCGCGGCCTCGGGTAGCACCGTCAGCCCTGAAAGCGGGTCGGAGAACGACACCAAAACGCCCGGGGCTGAGTGAGGTGGGGACCCTCCAAGCCCGGGCACAGGAACCCCCGTGGGGACACTGCGCCTCCTCTAC
Source organism: Jacana jacana (assembly GCA_013400555.1). Lineage (NCBI taxonomy): Eukaryota > Metazoa > Chordata > Aves > Charadriiformes > Jacanidae > Jacana > Jacana jacana. The sequence continues at coordinate 89,618 of VZTM01016472.1, read as the reverse complement.
AGGGGCTGTAACAGCACCGCCCCCAGGCACACCCTCACCTCAACTCGCCTGGCTCAGGCAGAAGCAGCCTTCTGATAAATACAGACACCAACTGCCCACTCTTTGCCAGGCAGGATGCTCACAGGAGAAAGTTTCTTTTTCTACTCTCATATCATTAAAAAAAATCAGGGACATACACTAATTGGAGTCCAGATAACGAATGTAACACACTCAAGACAAGGGTTTTCCCCTCAGCTTCAGAGCAGTTGCTTAGTTAACTGCACGTGATTTACAATTTCTATACAAGATGGTAATTACAAAGAAACTACTTGCTGCTGCGCCTGGTTAAAAGGCACATAAGGCAGGTTTGTATTTACTAATAAAACCTGATTCTATAAACCTTTAGGAACACCTTCAAAAGCACAAATAGCACTTAGATGTCTGAATTCCACTTCTGCTTTGCTTTTCTCTTTTCTAGCCCGGTTCTCCACACACCTCTGTAGTGTTTCAGCATGTGACAAACGGGGCCCTGGTGACTTGTCTCGCCCAATTCTGCAGCTGGGGCTTTTGCAGGTGAGGCCACTGAGAAGGAAGGCTTAAACCCAGTGAGAACGGTGGTCATTACCAGCACAGGGGTTTTCTGAGGGACTCGAGCATGAGGTCTGCTGTGAAACTTGCTTTGTTTAATAATGGCCAAACCCAGCTCTTCACAAATGGAAGGGCTGGACCAGTCAGCCTGGTCGGTGTCCAAGTGACTGCACTCAGGTGTAAGGTACAACCAGAAAAGAAGCAACAGCTGAGGTAAAATTCTCTTACACGTACTACCTCAGCAGCCAGTAATAGAGAATATGTGGTAGGTTACTCTTTGGTTGTCCCCACAGCTTTCATGTGCTTCACAGCAACGCTGGTTTGTTTTCACACACATTTGTGCCCTTAAAACCTCTGCTCTCCCTGGCAGCAGGTGACAGCGTCCCCCCGGGCCTGTACACCGGGCCCGTACACCAGGCCCGGGCTGCTCCCAGACCTCGGCCTCAGTGCTGGGCTCTATTTCAGCACACACCCACGTGCTCCCATTGCCCACCCACACCTTTTCAAATCCAAACCTTGGGCTGGAAGACGAACATTCGTCAGACATTGGGCCCTGTCAGTGCTGGGCACCCACATCCCGCTCCCTGGGGTTTAAAAGGGAGCACCGTGTCAATGCAGGCAACACCCTGTTCCAAACCCCCCACCTGGCCTGGGAAGGAAAAGCCCTTCCTTTTTTTGTCCGTGGGTTTAACACAGATCTTCTAATAACTCCCACGAGAATATTAACAGCCATTTGGCTGCCATAAAGCTGGTAGCACAGCCTTTATCCTGATTTTTCCTTCTCATTCTTACTTATCTGTAACTGAAGTTATTTGAACTCAAGCCAGACACGGTATCTGGGCTGTCACAACAGCTAATATTGCAGGGAACTGCATTCTGCAGCTGAAGGACATTAAAAAGTTATCCTTCTTGTCCCTTCCTCTCTGCAAAAATTCTCAAAAGAACACAAATTAAAATAAATCAAGCAAAATTTTGTATCGTGTACTTGCCTCTAATAAAAAATAGTTAGCAAAAAGCAAAAAATTTAACTTGGAATACCTGATTTTTTGAACTATTTTTAGGTTTTCAGAATAGAATAATTAGCAAAAGCGTTGCCTAAGTGAGCAAAATCCCTGCTTTAAACACCTGGCAGCTTAAGTAAGTAATAGATCCTTAAAGCCACTTCTCTGATGTCCTGTTCCCGTCTGCCTGTAACCATCACGCAGCACCCTCCAACTCCAGTCTCGGACACGACAAGTCGTAGTTGTGGAATTCAGCTGCAGTGCAATCACCCAGGGAAGAGTTCAGAGTAAAACTCGCTTATTACTGTGGCCATTATAAAGCTCTCGGGGAAATTATCAAAAGCTGCCAATTCAAAAATTTTCTGAAGTATCTGGGGCCAGATTCTCTTCAAGCAGCGGCAAGGAGAGCTGCCCTCTGGTTAGACTGGTGCTTTGGTTTCATGTTTTCCAGGTACAGGTAAAGAACAGAGTCACTTTTTGTTAGAAAGAGCAGAGTCAGCCTCATCACTTTTTGTTAGAAAGTAAGAGCATTGAGGTCAGGAAAAAGGTTAGATGTTCATCTCTAATGTACAAATAAGAAACACTCGGTTTGCTCAGCACTAAAAATTAAGATTGCTTATCAGTATCCAAAGGGTTCTTCTGAGGCCTGAAAAGAAAAGCAGTACTACCAGAGCTGACCAACCACAAGCTCCTGGGATTTTTAGTCCCATTCCGTAGGGTGTTGCCCACATAGCCTGCATTAGGGTGCCGTGCCCTTCACAGAACGCCCATACATGCTCCCAGCTGTACTGAAGCAGCATTCTCACTACCACCTGGCTGAACATGCCACTTTAATCCAAAGGGTACTACATTAAGACAATTACAATGGAAGCTTTTCTCTCTCATTACCTAATTCTGCCATGGACACAGTTGGAGAGGTCTCCCCATTTGTAAAAGAACAATAAGGGAAGAAGCCCGATGCTGGTGTGTAGTCACATATTGGTTCTGGTTTGATTCCATTAATATCAAGACCCGACTGATCTGGAGAAGGCTGTATGTCTAAGTAGAAGCTGCTAACTGCAGAGTCTGCTTTGCTACCTTCAGGGGTATGCCCATCAATGTAATTACTGAGGTCATCGTGTAGCTCTGTTAACCCATTGGTGGTGATACTGTATGTTGGTGTTAGTGGCTCTGCCTCTCCTGGTTGCTGCTGGTGGTCTCGCTGCTGCTGCTGCATTCGATGTTTCTGCACCTCCGCGTACAGGCTGTCCCTCTGCTTTTTTGACATTCGACCAAACTTTACAGCTGAAATACAGACACACAATATATCACATTTCTACAAATCCACTACTGCATTTCAATCGTCTTGGGTTGTTAAATACAGGTAAGGACACAGTAGAAAAGGTAAATCAGCAGGATGGGCAGCTTGAAGAATCACTTCTCTCGGTCACAGGTAACAGCTGTGGCACCTACTCTTTCAAAGGCCAATTTAACATGCTGCTTAAATGGACCATTAGAAATCACTGTTTTACCTTAATTCATTAACTTCCCACTTCTATACTGAAAAGATTTTCTCTTCTATATCCACTGAAGTTGCTGGATTCAAATCCTACCTGGGGAAGTGGAAGCTAAACCAGAATGTACTGGCCTGAGATGAAGTGTCCCCTTCCCACCAGCTGTATATTTGTGCTACAGAGCGACCCCCCCAGTTAGGGACAGACACATGGGGTCTGTCTCAAAGGGCATCAAAAGCAGGTGCTGCTCCTGTTGGGACTGAAGGAGGTGGGAAGAGCCTGAGAACCTGTCTTCAGTGCAGCTGACTATGACAAGCAAAAATCGTTACACACTGGATTGTTGTTAAAACTGTATGAATGTGTGTGCATGTGTGTGTATAACTCTCCACAATGTTATTACTCCTTTGAGGAAGTCTAACTATTAAGCATAAGGCACAATCAACTGGTTTGGCACATCCAGGGAATTCCCAAGAACACGGTAGGGGATTTCTGGGACCTGGATCAGCTGTAAAAGCCTCATCGCTGAGGAAGGTGACTCCCACCTTGTACCATTCTACAGAAAAGCGAACGTCTTGAAGGGACGAGTCATCATCAACTCATTCAGGTTTTTAGTTTCATGCTCAATAAAAATAATAATAATAAAACAAGACATAGTAATTCAAGCAGTAATCTGAAAATGACCTCCTTAATGAGGCCTCATGCGCAGCGAGAAGAGCAGATGGACGTGCAGAACAGGTAGCGCTGTGTCACTATTACAGGGGAGAAGACCGAGCCAGAGCTTCTCCTGGGGTAAGCGATGGCAGCGTTGGTGGGTCCATGGGGGAGCTGTGCAAGCTCCAGCTGCACACCCAGTGCTGGGTTACCTAAGCTGCCCTGTTGCACGGGTGGCTTTTCGGCATTACATGACGTGCAATTTTAAGCTTAATATTAACAGCACTAGAGCACCTTTTCTTCAGAATCCCACCTTGGAAAAAACACTGTGCTATTTTCTCTTTGTTCATTATACGCCTTTAAACCTCTCCCTGTAGCGTGAAGTACTTCTGATCTGCACCAATACAGCCACCAGTGTTACTTCCAACTACACCACATCCCCTTAATTGCAGTGAGCACAGAGAGTATATATTAACATTAGACTAAAAACTGCATCTTCCAGAAGTGACCAGAGACAAAGCTCTTAACTGGGAGGGACCTGTAACAGATGAGTCGGGAAAAAACCCAAATCCAAGTCTTCATACATGCTCTAATGTGTGTACACACACACACACGTGAACATATAGCAACATAAAAACCCACTTGATGATCTCCGCTCTCAGCCCGATGCACAATTAACTTTGAAATCCTGCATTGTTTCAGTTGAACACACAGTACACCTTTTACTTATTGCAACTCAGCTGCCTGTTAGCAGAGCTCACCATCTCGAGACATCCCCACAGCAAGGCATTTCTGTAACCGACAGTGTTGGCAGCGGTTTCTACTGGTTCGGTCAATCAAGCAGTTCTTCTGACGAGGACAGGAGTAGGTAGCGTTGCTTTGCTGACTCCTCCTGAAAAAGCCCTGTAACAGAATTGCAAAGTACAAGTCAAGCAGCAGTTCACCGACCGACCCAAGGGAGACTCTGAAAGGCAGCATTACCCAGCAGAAGATGAACATCACCTGCACTGCAGCCAACTGAAGGAAGTTAAGAGGGTTGGTATTTTCTTTTCCCCTCTCTCCCAGAAACAAACAAAACCCAATAACTAGTAGGAAACAGATCATAAAAAAGCATTATGACACATAAAGGAATTACACATTTTCTCACTGATTTTACAGATCCCATATTACTTATGTTACACCACCTCTTCCCAAAGGAGATAAAGCTGGTTACAGGCCTAGATCTCCTCTCTTTCCTGGGTCAGCATAGATGTCCAAAATGGGGAGGATTCCGCAGCTGCTCTCCCGTTCTGCTCCTTGGAGATGACAGTAGCAGGCCCTGCTGCTCACCCTCACCAACGTGTGTTTGTGTTTAAAAATGCAGAGCACGATGCTGAGCAGACCCTTCTACAAAGCACAATTTCTAAAATGTTTCCTTTCATTAGCTTGATGCTGACAATCAAGGTTTTGTTCAACTTGGTCCAGGATTTAGGTTTTTAAGGAGGGAGAAGGCTGAAAGAGGTTTTATGTCTTATCTCTTTTCTCAGTCATCTGCAACGGGCAGACCCATCCCCGAAGGAGGCCAGGGCTGGGAGGTCAGGCAGTGGTTGCAGCCCGGTGCCCTCCATCAGAACGGCGCGTGTTATTAACCACTGCCCCAGCTCTTCGCTTGGAAGCTCATTCCAGCTTTTTGCCACAGACTGTCCACTGGTGTGTGTGTAACACCTACTTCACAAGGATTCTGCAAGGATGCAGTCACTCTAAAGAGGCATTCCAGCGAGCATGTTTTAGTTTTATGTTGCCACATAATGGATTAATTAACAGCGCTGCGAAGAACGTGCCTCCTCAGAAAGGCTGGGCACCTTTTAATTAAAGTTGGACCTACACCAATTATTTTATGTATTTGAAGGCCACATGCCGGAGTCCCTCCGCACATGGATGCTCTGTCCAGATGCTCAGTGAAATAAACAAACAGGAAGGATCTCTGCATGACAGGTAAGAGACCTCCCAGCAAACCTCCTGCAGCCAGAAAGGTGGGCAAACACCGAGGTAAATCCCCCACTCCACCTTATGAGGAAGACATCGGGTTCTGTCAGTTGTGGGCCTTCTAATAAAGTTTTAATGGGGAAATACAGAGCATGAAAAAACATGAGAAAAGGGAAGATGCCTGTCTTTAACCCTGCTTTCCTGCACGCTGTTTCTCACCCATTGGTATCTATATGATTGAACGTTCAACTGCTTTTTAGTGCTTGTCAGCAGTGAGATGATGGTCACTGAGACTGCAACCATTGCAGGTATCGAGCTCTGACTGAGTGCGTTTCACCCTGAAGAGAAGCTGAAACACCATGGAAATTTCTCCTATCGTGACTGATCCCTCTGGAGACACCAGCCCCGAGGCAGGCAGGCAGCTGAGCTTCCAGTTCCGTCCGTGCGCTTGGTGGCGCCTCTCAGGCCAGGGCAGGCACACGTGCCAGGGCAGCACCGCTCACCAGAAACACAGGATTAGGTATGGCCCTGACCCGTGACGTACTGATGGAAGGACTGCATCCCTGCATCGTCAGGCCCTTAGCATTTCAGTTGTCCAAAGGCTTTTAACACGTGTGAACTGTACGAAACCTTCTGCAACCACTGAGATCCCGAAAGTCAGCTTCGTCAACCCGTGAAGTGAACCTGGCCCCATCACCTCCAAGACCTACACGTTTTCCTTCAGCTGGGCTGTGTACCGAGCCTGTGTTGCCAGCTTAACATATTTCTCTTTATTAAGGAGATTCTTGTCAAGCTGAGGATTATTTTTAGTATTATAATGGAGAAAATACTGGGCTGTTTGCTTTTCCAGACTTTCCCCAGAGACACAGCTGCTCAATACGTTTTAGTGTACAACCTATCAGCTAAGTTACAGCTCGAAGCTACATTTTCAGTAGAGCAGAACTGCCTGAAACCAGGGCCTTTAAAAGCACTTGCACTTTACAAACCAGAGATGTAGCAGAGTGCTTTTAAAATCAAACCCTACAATGGTATGTGGGTGTGTTGAAAACATCAGCAGGAGCTAAAGAAAAAAAAAACCACCCAACAAACAAACCTTTGCCTCAGACTTGGGGAAAGAATCTAAAGTTGTCCAGATCAAAAATAGAGATGCCTGAGATTTGGGATTGAATTGACAACCAAGTTAAACTGGGGGGGGGTTTACTCTCACAGTTCTTCTATATTCTCATCAATTATTTGTGAGTTTTCTAACCTTTTGGCAGTCCTTGGGCTCCTGTATCCTTGCAGACATGTGGGAAGCCCCTAACACAGGAGCCTTCTGTAAGTAAACACAGCCTCTTCCTAGGTGGTTTTTTGCCCCCTCCTTTACCAGCAGCGAAGGAGACGCTATGCTCTGTTGTTCTATTTCCTTGCTTTGGCCAGAGGCAGGGAGCTGGCTGTGATTTTTCCAGCAGGAAGGAGGAGGTGGATGCATGCCTGGTACACGTGTATACATTCAAGCATTATGCAAACCAGCCCAGGCCACATGCTCCTCATTGCATGTGTGTTCATAGCCAGTATTTCACATTCAGATGGTTGCCTAATGGGCCACAGGCCGAGTGGACCCCTCTTGCTCAAACACACGGATGAAACTATTGCTGTGCTGAAGAACCTCACCGTGTCACACCACCGGGACCGATGGCACGGCCTGAGCCAGGGGCCCTGGGAGAGAGGGCTCCTGGAGCACAGGGAGCCCTGGCTCCCCCCGATTCTGGTGAGGAGTCACTGAGCTTCGCGTGTCTCCCTTTCTGTGTAGCTGTGCTAACACAGTGCCAGAGAAAAGCAGCGCAGATTACAAGCCACAGCTTCATCTCTGCATTTCAGACTCCTATTTATACACAACACAATATACGGGTTTTCATACGCTGCCAAGAAATCAAGTTTGGGGAAAAAAAGGGCACAAGAACTTTTCATCTGCAAGTCAGTTTGAATAACAACGTGCTAAAAGAGAACTTTGAAATGTAAATAGCAGTTTTCACAAAGTCTATTAATAGTCTCAATACCTTCAGTTGTCGGTGTCACAGCCGCCTTGGCGGGGAAAAGCCAGTCGTGCCCCCCCGTGTCCCACCCGGCGCAGCACAGACTCCTTCCACTGCGGCACAGCCTGAAATGCTGAGCTCATGTTTGGTCTTTTGACAAATTTTCATTTAATGAATTGATTCCTACAGTTCATTAACATACCCACTTCCACTTCTGTATACACATATGTCTTAATTAGCTGCTCATTGGCTGTTTAATTACAAGAAAACAGCTGACAGCTGCCTTGCTGCATCCTAATGGCAGACGTTTTGGAGTGACTGTATGCAAGGCTGTGACAACAAAGGTTTATTCATAATCCCGTGATTTATGGCTAATACTTACAGACTTCCACGTATCATTAAGTTTTGCAATATTCTGAGCAATTAACAATTACTTGGGGGGTTCATTCTTTTATTGTTTTCTAAAGCAAACCATTGCAAATTTTCCTCAAAGATGCATCAGAAAAACACCCCGTCATCTGAAAGCCAGGGGAATGTTCAAATTGCATTTTTAACCCTTCCTTGACCAGGAGCACATATTTTAGCTGTAAAGGAAGGCTGTGACAATACTGTGTAATAAACTTTGTTAATAAGGTATTTGATAAGGAAGTTACAGCACCACTGAAAACAAAGTCAGGAGAGAGATTGTGCTTGTCAGGTTATACAGGGCTTCTGCCTAGTGCTCCCTGGGACACGGCTCGTCTCTTCTCTAACATGTTTCACTTGGAATTGGCTAGGCAGAAAAATAAAAACCCAACAACTTCAAAAGCATGAACTGGAGGCAAATGTTTGCAACTCCATGTGACACTCCATGTTCAATAGAGCCATATAAATTAGCTGCTAAAGACTGAAAAATGAATTAATTTTTAGTGTTATAATGGATAGTAACGTGAGATGGCAAGTGACAATACTCCAGGTCTTGTTTCAAGAAGTAACAAACAAGGACATTCCTTACACCACAGTGAACAAACCCATCTTAGGTCATGAAAGACAGAAGAGTCAAAACCCAGTACCTATAAGACCTTTGAAAAGCTGAGAAATGCCCAGAAACACCCTGCATGGATGGATCTATGAGACACAGTAGGACCAGTCAAAGTGAGGGATCACACTATGCATCAGTGGGTGGGTCACCTGGGCACGAACTGCCACTATGGGCAGCAAAAGCAAGGAACTGCCTCTGCAGATTAGAAGACAGAGTTCATTAACAAACACTTCATTTCAAACTAATTTGCTGTGTCCTTTTGAAGCGTTCGGGTATTTTCCGACAATGCTGAACCGGATTCAGCTTTCAGCTCTGAGAAAGGCACACGGACGTGCCCAGCAGGGCCCCGAACCGAGGGAGCAAAAGCTTGGTAACAGCCCCCCCAGCTAACAACGGAGCTGCTCTGAACAGACACTGCTTTTTTCAGTAGTGCCACTACAATAACAGCATTACCAGTCTTACACAGGAAAATAAACTTTTCTTTCTGAGTGGTGGTACGGTCTTTGTGTCATTCCTCTGAGTAAAAGCCATACATGACTACTCTCATCCTCCTTGTACCCTCATTCCGTGTTGTACAATGGGTACCAGCAATGGTCGGGTAGAAAAAAATCCTCTTTTAAAAATTATTGTATTTATAGCAAGCCACAGGAGTCTTCCTAGATAAAGCATAAACCAGACCCTGGCTAAGAACTTTATTTCTTCACTAGGGGAAAAAGGAGGAAGGGAGGGTTTATATTTTATTTTTTAAAGGCAGGTTCAAATTCAGCTAAACAAGTTGTGGGGTGGGGTAGGGAGTGCTCACTGCCATCTGTGCAAAACACAGCCCCTAACTTCATAAAACCAGCCAGTAACATCATAGCAAGGTAGGAAATGAAAACCTCTCCAGAAATACTAACTGGCTTCATTACAAATCTTCAATTCTAGTTATATGAAATGCAACGTAACAACAAAAACTGGCCAGAAAACTCTCAATTATGTGAAAAGCAAAGGTCATGACAGGATCATACAGATGAAGATTGCAAATAAAACTTCACTTCAGGTTTTAAATAAATGATATTCCTGGTGGTTATCAGTAACACTGTAACATGTTAACATTATTATTATTACTATTATTTGATAAGAAAGTTATAGTGCCACTGAAAACAAAGTCAGGAGAGAGATCGTGCTTGTCAGGTTACACCAGGCTTCTGACTAATGCTCTCTGGGACACGGCTCATCTCTTCTCTAACATGTAACCCCATAACTTAAAAGTTCATGTCAAATTGGAGTGAAAACATCCCACTTTGCTGCTGCTGCTGCCAGCAGATGACTGGCGACAGGGCTGGGCTGAGGGCAGCAGCGCAGGGGGGTCTCTCCCAGGGGGAAGGCCCTGCTCCTGCAGGCTGCTGCACAGGGGTGGTTTGTGCGGGACCTCACTCGTGTCTCTGGGACAGGCTGCTGGTGCAGGACATCGGCTCCAGGAATGAGTGCAGGACTGGGAACTAGGTCTTCATAGCAAAGTACTTTTTACAACAGAAGGTTTAGTGTAACACAAAGAGCGATGGAAGCATGCTCAAACCTGCAGAGATCATAGCCCCAGAAAAGCTGGGGAAAAAACATACCAATACACACCTGGCTCATTTGGCAGCAGCCAGCCTATGCCAACTTTTTCACCAGCCAAAATAGTTCTGTTGGGTGAGACTTTGTTGATATTACTATGCATCGCACAAACAAAACCCATCTGCCACAGTAGGGTGTTTTAAATGCTGTCTAGGCCGGGATCAGTTAAACTCTTCCCATGACTCGTGCCCACCAGCCCTCCCCTATCTGTCACTACCTGCAGGTCATTTGGGCTCTGCCATTCAAGAAGAGAGAGCTTCTGCATTATTCCCCTCCTGAAAGGAAGTAACTTGGTTAACTAAGTCGATATTAAATGGCTTTAAAATTGTGCCTGAAATTGTATGGCTAGAAACCTTTATTCTGCTACTCTAAGAGAAGGAGAAAATGCCCAGCTTCATTCATCAGGGCATGGTCTTACTTATGCACACTTTTCAAGGTTCCAGTGGGCTTCAGTGTGCTGAGCATACTTGGCTGCTTTGCCCACCTTCTGCCCTTCCCCACCAGCTGGCCATTCTGGTGGGATTCTCAGAAGCAGATCGAGGATTGAACAGAGCTCCCAGAGAACTCAACTGATAGAGCGTTCAAAGAAAACCCCTTTGTTCTAAAATGTAAGGAACTGCACACGCATTCCTCACTCTCCTTGTTCTGAATTTTCTCCTAATAACTCACATTTGCTTTTATTCCTAGGAAAGTACAGCCCCTCTGACGGAGAATCGTTCAAAGGCTCTGTCTTTCCCCAGTGCTAAGTGCCTGCCAGCTAAGCAGAAAGGCGACTGTGAGTGTGGTGCACTGCTGCTTTCAGTGAGGGCTTTTCTCCCATTGCAGGACTTAGGAGAAGGCAAGGTCACAAACCTGCACAAAGATGAAGCAAATGGTAATAGAGCTGGTGACTTTCCTTTCCTTTGGCAGCCCATTCCTGTTCTGCAACAAGCCATGTTGGGAAAGGCCTCTTCTCTGCTTAGAGGAGCGCTAGCATTATGCTGACCTCAGCCTGGGGACACAACGTTCATCATGGATCTGGAGGCAGTCTCACAGGTGTACTGGTCCCAGACCATCTAAGCATTAGAGGACTTGGACATTGAACACAACTCGATACTCTTTGACCAGAGTCAAACAGTGGAATTCTCACTGAAAACGTCTGCCACCTCACACACTAAAGTCTGACAGATGCTGCTCAACCACAGAAAGCTGAAAAAGTAACCATTTTATTATCAATGCATTTCTTGCTTTTCCATAGCAGCAGCTACAAAGGGTGGAAGATGCTGTCCTGTATCATTCTAACAATCCTAGGTATTTTTTTTTCCTTCCCTCTTACCAATACTTCCACGAGACTGAGGGAATGTGTTAATGAAAACACAAAAGCCATCCCTGGAAAAACACAGAAGAAATCTCTATCATATCAAAGCAAGGAAGTTACTTTTGGTTGCTGGGTTGCAGTATCAAGCATGTCAGGATAACAGACTAGAAACTGTCACAAATGCACAGAGTCTTCACATCTAAAGTCTAGATTACGAGTGGGAAAGCTCCCAGCATAGCACTGTAGCGTGTGCACACATGAAGAAAGCAAGACGCTCAAGCGCACCGTGCCAGGCTGCAGCAGGGGAGGCTGAGGCTGAACATCAGGAAGGAATTTTTCAGAGTGGTCAGTCACTGGGAATGGGCTGCCCAGGGAGGTGGTGGAGTCACCATCCCTGACTGTGTTTAAGAGTCAATTAGATGTGGTGTTGAGGGATCTGGTGTAGGGCAGAACTTTGTGGAGTGGGGCTGATGGTTGGACTCGATGATCCTGAGTGTCTTTTCCAACCTGAATGATTCTGTGATTCTACAATTCCCCAGCGAGAGCTGCAATTCTGTACTAGTGATAAGGAGTGCTTAGCTTCACAGCACCGCCTGTTAGTGTTGTCTGACTGAATTCTTGGTGGTGAAAGACAAACTCAATAAAACATAAACCCTTCTAGTGTAACCCTTGTTCACCGGAGTCACTGAAGGTACGAATCCAGGAATAAACCCAAATGCTAAACCTTGGTGCAGTGCAAGGAACAGGCAGTGCTCTCGGGCACACCCGAGTGCATGTAACACCAGGAGCGTGTGCTGTTTGTGCAACACCATGTTCTGCAGCAAACAGAACAGATTTGCAACTGTAGCAGATTACAAAAGAAAAAAATCAGAAGTTGGAGAGATCTCACGTATTTCAACACAGCTTTTGGGCAATTTACAAAGCAAAAATGGAGAGAGAGATTCAAAAAAGCCACAAACTGTCTCTCAAGTGAAGCCACAGAACAGGATCTGCGGTTTGCCAGAAGTGGATCATCTCTCTGTTCCTCTCCTGCTTATTTATGGACAGACAGATTACAGCACAACCCCATGATTTTTGAAGCTTGTCCTGAAATCTCTGTGTCACAAAAAATGTCCTGTTTGGACCCCAATAAAACCAGTATTTCAGAACACCCAATTGATTTCATATTCCTTAAAATGAAATCCACCGATCCAACTTTGGTGTAATGCTTACTCTTTAAAAAAGGAAGGGAAACTATCACTATCAAAAGGCTAAATACTGTTATAAGACTTAATATTTCAGAAGCTTACCTTGCAGCCTTCACATGTAATGACACCATAATGGATTCCTGATGATTTGTCTCCACAGATCTTGCATGGAATAATTTCAATTTGAGCTGCAACAGAAGCACGCAACCAGTTAATTACATTTTCTTTTAAACACCTTATAAAAGCATTCCCTGATCAGCATTTGTACAGTGAAAACTAATAACCTGCTAAACATTATACTGCATTAACTATTCATTGCTGAACTGCAAGGGTCCCCTAGAGCTTTGGACTAAATTATGGCTGCTCGTTATATAATAGCTTTTGGGTTATTAAAATGGGTCATTTGAGAAGGTGTTTAAGAACCCACAAGAAGGCTAGAATCAGCATTTCAAAGCCAAAAAGAATAGGAGAGTTCACAGTTTGGCCAAAGAGCGAAGACGATACTAGAAAGGTTTCTTCCAGCCTTATTCCTGTGAGATCATAAAAGGTAATTTTGAAGTTTGCCCAGTCTGAAAACGAAGGCACCACCTTTTCCAGAGGGCTCTCCATCCTGCCATCCAGTGCACGTGACTGGCCAACCCGAAAGGGACGTAACAAGGTGGAGAGCAACTGCCTTTTACACAAGAAATCCCAAACTCACACATCTGAGTCGAAAATGCATTATTATTATTATTAAGTATGTATATTAGCTGCCGCAGAGCCACGGAGGGAGGAGAGTACAGCAGTATTCTGGGCAACTTACACAAGACAAAGGAGTCGGCGCAGCCTGGCAAGTGCCATGGAGATACATGACATGAAAACCCTGATTTTTTTAAATTGAGTTTCATACACACAAAACACACCTACTGAATTCAGTCTAGCCTGCAACAAAACTCCCTGCCTGTATCTCTAAATCACAGCAACTTCCCACCTGGGTACCTGGATTTAAGCAGGGACTCCTGCATGCTGAGGAACACCTCTCCAGCTGTGTTTGGTGTGCATGGCCACTACTATTTCACTAGCAAGCCTTTCTGGCTAGGACTGTGCCCGGGCAGTGTTTTACAGTGTGAGACCAGTCCTCTTCATTTTACAGATGCTTGCATGTGCTCACAGGAACTGGCCCTACACTTTAGGTAATAACCAAAAAATAACAAGAAAGCCTGATATCTGCTGCAGTGGTGTTAGAATCAGGCTACATGAATTGTCCTGAACAGGCTTAGTCTGAAGAGGAGCACAAACACACCTCTGGCTGTGTCTGTAACTGTGATATATGTTAACAATCAGAAAAGCTGTTAGTGTCCTGTGAGGAACTGAAATCCATTCACGAGTTGCCAGGCTGTTTGAGACCTTTCATTTCACCCACTTTATGGCTATCCAGACAGCAACAACGCATAAAATCACATCTAATACTGTCTTACATTGTATTAGCTCAACTTTAATTGTACTATTAACACTGTTTTCAAAAAGTCATGTCCATTCTTACAAACACTGCATTTTGGCTCCCACGAAATCCCTGACTGACTGCTCGTTACTACACAAGAATCATCTCCCACTGGTACCAGTGCTCTGTTTCACTGCCGCCCAACATCATTGCTCAGGACCAGCCCAAAACTGTAAGACAACTATGTATTTGGAGCCCTGAAGTCTTTTAGCACAGCACTGACTGTGCTGAAATACTCCTTCCAAATATTCTCCAGACGACACCAAATGCAATGCTGGGAGCTGAGCAGCACTCCAATAGTGCCCATGGCTCCCAGGAGCCCCAGAGCAGCCCAAAGGCTCTGCTGAGGAAAGCTGTGCCCAGCAGCTACGGCGCTACATCGTTCCTCTCCTGACTGTTCCGAATCAGCGGCTTTCAAAATATTTTCATACAGCAGGATACCACTTGCATCTGCTTCCATCATAAGGATCTTTGCATTCTTGATCTTTAATCCCCCACCTTCCCTGCAGCAATGAAACGAGAGGCTGAAATTAAAAGGTCTGCTCGGGACATGTAAGAAAGGAAATACTTCTTCCCTGCAGTCCTACAAAAACTGGTTTTATTTCGCTTTGCTCTCAGCTAACACATTTAACACAACGGAGCAGGAAGTGAACTAATGAAAGGAAAACATGAAGTGTGTGCTATTCTATTAATGTTACATTAATTATTACTAAAGCATCATGTGTTTAGGAAGACCGCTTGGAGCAGAAAGGGTAGCACAGCCCCACTTCACAGCAACGGACTGAACATCCGACCGACACTGGCAGAAACTCGGCATCTGTACAATGTGCAGCTCAAATTCAGAGAGCAATCCTGTGGCAAATCCTGGAACAGATCTACTGGTTCCCAGTTGTGCCTTTTCAGTATCTGATTAGTTTTCTACTCTGCTACAGCGAGTCCGCAGCCTTCAACTCCTTTGACGAGGTAGTGCCAAGGCTTATCTCAAGAGCTACATGGCAAGGTATTTTTCACATTTCACTTATATATACATAATTACTGCCTTATTTTCAATAGGTATGATATAATTGGATCTTGTTTATCTGTAATCTCCAGCACATTAGCTAAATCACCCATGAAGCCTGTCTATGCAATCCCGATTTCTTAAGCAGCGGGACATTTGCTGAGTCTTTCTGAAGGGATGTACCGTGCCTGCAAAGCCACGGCCCAAAGCTTGGTTACTAATAGTCTATAAGGTGCCATAATTAGTCCCAAATGCATTTTCCAGGGTGCTTTACTGTTACAAGAGTATCCACAGATTCCCAGGATCCAGCTGTGCCAGCATTTGCCGACCACTGTGCGTATGAGGAGCAGCACCAAATCAGGTATAATTTTAGAATTCCAGGTTTTCCTTGAACTTACTACATCTTCAAGGTTCTTAGCTTCAATTAAGCACACGGCATTCAAAACTTCAGCTCATCGGTTCACTCTGAGATAGAGGACAGTGGGGTGAAACTCAGAAGCATAAATCACTTGGGACTGCCACAACCAGTTGTATTACAAATGGAAGCACGGAAAAGCCATCAGATCAATCACTGCTCCACGCCGTTGCCTTTGTAAATCAACTCATCGAAATGGAATCCTTGTCGCAAGTTCATACACTTTCCATATAGCATGAAAGGACTCAGACACTTTAAACTTACTAAATGCAAATTGCCTGTGCCAAGATTATGCATTTTTCTTACGAGGGTGAAAATATTTTCCCCACTTTTAACTTTGACATGCAAATATGTACTTGCTAAAACCTTGTTCTTATGCAAACAAGGCAGGTGGGAAATATTTTTACATGTCAGGAATATGTTCCAACTTGGTTTCTCACATTCCCAGAGTTACTTAAAGCTTCCTACTGTGCTCACATTAATTGTACCTGTTCTGTGCTTACATATATTTATATGATATATTTTCCGAGATTATATAAAATACTCTAATTCATGCTTTAGACTAGAATTAGCCTAAATTACAGTTTACAATTTCTGTCTCCTGGGGTGGTGCTCAGGCTGATTCTGGTTCATGCATGAGCAAATCATTTCTTAAATATGAATTGCAGAAAAAAATAAACTCTTGTGGTTGCTTGGAAACCGCTACAGATACCCAGGTGACAGATGTAGTTTGTATTCACAGATTAAAGGCCTAAGAATCTTTCACACCCTGAAATAACAGTGCTCCAGAATACTACCAAGGATGTCCTGTGCCAAAGGCAGCAATGAATAGGAGTAAAAAGCCCAAACAAACCACAAATGCAAGCTCAGGCACAGAGACCCAACACAAGCATCAAACAAGCTGCTGCAGAAACGGCTCCTGAGAGAAGTGACCATGGAAGGTCAGAGGTACCATCATTAGGAACCGATGTCAAACACAAACTTGTCTGCATAGCAAAGAGCGTCTGACATCCACTAGGATCTCAGTATGTGTGACTTTAACGTGTAGCTATTCCTATCTCTGCAGTGTCTGCTGATCTTCCTGCTGCTGTAACGTCATATGATCTCCATTCCGCAGCAGGAAAATGGAGTGGAGACTCTTTGATTTGCTCAAATTCAGATAGAACAGGAACTTGAGCCCTAGCACTACAGAGCAAAAAAAGCCTGTTTCCCCCCAGCCCCAGCTCTGCCACTTACGTAGAAACACACTGAACCTTAGCACAGAAAGCGTATTACCAGTCTGCCCCCCAAAAAACATCTTTCAAAAGAAAATATTATTTTCCAAAGACCAAAGTTTTTCCTCCCCATTAGTGCATCTGAATGAGATTTCTGTTCCTAGTGAATTAGTTGTCCTGGGATAGAAAAAGGCTTTCCCCATTCCTCCTCCTGCTTTCACACTGTTATTTTAAAAATTGTACATTCACACACATCACGTCATTTTTCCCTATTCACAGCAGGAATGGAATCTCAGATTTGGTGTCCTGGGAAAGGCTCTTCAACTGAAGCAACAAGCGGTCCATTCCTGCCTTTCAGGTGAGAGTCACCTCGCTGAGCTGAGCTATCTTCAGAGTTGAGTAATTAGCTGAAGTTAATTGTCTTGTCTGCTTCTAGAGTGATGGGGAAGAGAGGGAGAGAGAGAAAAAGAAAGGGAGGGAGAAGGAGAAAGCAAGAAGGAAAAAGGGAGAAGAGACATGATGATCCATCTCATTCAAGACAAGCAAGATGAACCCCAAGTGGAGATGCCTCCTCTCCACTCACCAGAGGTGGAATTTAATGATGCCTTAATCGCAAGCCTAACTTTTAGAAGGTGAAAGTCAGGTGAATCCTATCAGCTCTTACTATTTCTAAATTCAAAAATTGACGTTTTCTGGAAAGGAAACTCTGTGTAGGAAGTGCTGCTTTTCCCTCCCTGTGTATGCTGGCACCATTGAGATAAGAGTATTTCTATGAAGTTCATCACAGCACCCACCCTTCAGCTCTCAAGGCAGCAGTATCAAGAAATTCCAGGTACACATAATCTTTCTTTTTTTTCATTCAGTAAAGATGGGACTTAAGCACACACTGGTCAGTCTTCCAGACCGGGCTCTATTTCTTAAATATGGGCACTGACCCACTGATCACAGTACCACGGGCACTGAGCATCCTTCTCCAATCCCCTGGCACTCTGGGGAGAGCACCCTAATCCAAACTGCAGCTGAGCCAAGGACATTCCTCAAGGCCAGACATGGGGTAGGAACCGCAGCCAGGACTGCAGCTGGGGTCTCCTGGGTCACAGGGCACGGCTGAAGAACTTTATCGCTTCTTTGGATGCCCAAAAGGTTTCAGTTCCTTTCCCTGAATGTGGCTTGGCCTGTCCCCCCACTTCACAGGGCATGCACAATTTTGCAGCCAATTCAGAAGGGCTTTGAATAAATATATGTATACAAATTGGGCTAACCTGCTTCTAAAGGGATGCAGTTTGTGCCAGACATCACTGCTAGGGTTGTTTGTAAGTATATTGATTAAATTAGGAGGCATACATATTCACTGACATATTCATACATATTCATCGACTCAAACAAGGGTACTGCATGTAATGTGGTATTTAAAGCAACATAATATCTGATCACAAACTGAATTAACAAGGAATGATTTTACTATATAATATTCTAATCTTCCTGCATTTTCAGCTTCATTACCTAAATAATTTGCTCTGTCATGTACCCTAAGTAATTTGAGCTGGCTGCAAATTACTTGTCTCCGAACACCTGCAGCTTACAAACGCTGCACTCCTACCACAGTGAGAGCCAGTGGCAGCTCAGCTCTGCCCGTTCCATTAATGTGCTACGCTAAGTGACCATCTGTCCACTCATATATATTAAAATACTTAAACTCCTTGTACTTCTAAGGAAGATGGCTGGTTGGAAGATGGCTGAGGCATTTTTAGAACACACAGTAAGTGTTTTGATCAAAGGCTGATGGAATTTACCTGCCTGCTCCTTGTGTGAATGGTTTGTTTATTCTAGATACAATCCCCGCCATAACAACTTTCTGGGCACCAGCAGGCCTGCTGGAGATCGCAGTGATACACAGAGTAACAAGTAGCTCCCAAGAAGAGCTAACAGAGCCTGGTATCCTGGAGATTTTGTCCCACAGTTGGATTTTCTGGGCTCCAGGAGGGTTGAAATTCCAGCAGAAGCCTTCCCAGCACGTGGCACATTCCTTGCGTCTTGCCCTCCTTTACAGGTTCCTCTGTCTGCAGCTGATCTCGGGCTGGGCAGTGTCCTCAGCCCAGTGGTAGGAGGGCATCTCTCTGGGGATGTTTTTCAATTTTCAGGGAACGTGTAGGAACTCATCTTTGGGCTTGCAGATGCTCTCCAGCTTGGGTGAAATGGTTTTGGAAATGAGGAGGACTGGGGTGAGGGGCAGAAAACCAGACAAACACAAACAACCTCTCCAAGCCTTGTTTCCTTAGGAAATCACACTAGTAATAAAATAAAATAAATACTGAGGTTATGCTGGTATAAATCCTTTGAAGTATGTGGGTGTGATGGGTGGAGCAGAAACGAACACAGCCACCAAAGTATTAATTAAAAGTAAAGTATGAGCAACACCTCAAACACACACAAGGCAGAAATGCTGCAATGCCAAGAGGAGATCTGTGGGCCCGGGCAGAGCTGGATCCCCCGAGCCGGGCACTGACACTGTGCTGGCAGCACCCTGGGACGCTGCAAACGTCCCGCACCAAAGGCTGTATCAGAGGAGAGGCACGGTAAACGGCACGGAACAACCCGAGCACTTTGGGGCTTGCAAGACTGACCTGTAGGAATAGATCTGAGGTCTCTCAACCCCTGTTACTTATTTCTGGCACATCAAAGGGCACGGTGTACTAACAGCTCAGATTCTCATGCCAGGATCGACGACCTTTCTGTTCATTCTTTTACTTTCAGCCAAAAGACTTTACTTTTGAAAATTTATTTTAAGAATTAAAGATTTGCTATTACGTGAAGCATTGGCTTCCACAAGGACACTTGAACGCCTACTAGAAGAAGACCATATGGAAAATGGTTTGGATTCTCCAATAGGCAAAACTATTTCTGTGTTGTGGTGAGGTCTCTGTGTACATTTTTGACGTTACATTTAAATAGAAAACTGCTGAAAAACCTTAATAGACCTTCATAACATTCTTAGTTCTTATTAAAAAAAATTCAACCAAAAAGAGATCCCAACACAAACTGAAAGACTTCTGCAAGTGTTTAGGAGCATAAATACATTTAAAATGATTTAGCATTTTCAGAGGAACTCAGAGATGTCTGCTCCCTCTCAGTCATGAGTGCAACACTACGTGGTTTTTAGCTTCCTTCTGCATAACAGTCTTGTATCTCTACACTGTCTTGGCTTTATCCATTCAGAAATATTATTTTTAGACCCAGAAACCCAACTTGGTATCTCAACATGTGTTATCATCAAGCAGCTGAATCACAGAATGATATGGGATTAGAAGGGATCTCTGAGATCATCTAGAGTCCAACCCCCCTGCCAAAGCAGGTCCACCCAGAACAGGTTACACGGGAACATGTCCAGGTGGGTTCTGAATGCCTCCAGAGACAGAGACTCCACCACCTCTCTGGGCAGCCTCTTCCAATGCTCTGGCACCCTCAAAGTAAAGAAGTCCCTCCTCATGTTTAGATGGAAATTCTGTTCAAGTTTGTGCCCATTTTTTCTTATCCTGTCACTGGGGCACCATTCTCTCAACATCCACCCTTGAAGTATCTATAGGCACAAATACTTTTGAGAAAAAAAAGCCAACTTAGTTTGCAGCTGGAAACTAGATTATTTGATTTCCCTTGTTGAAGGAATGACAGACAGGTAGAGACAACTGTAGCTTGGGACTCTGGTCACATTATGAAACTGTACCACAGACCAAACTATAAAATCAAAACACTAAACTACAAGCCCAGGCTCAAAAACAATCAGGACTGCTGCATCCAGATGTCTCCAGCGGTCTAGGAGCACAGAGAAGCAGTTCTTGCAAGGCTCAATCTCTGACTACTTGCCGGGACACACAGCTGACGTCTTCCCAGTCTGTGAAGTCTAGGGAGCTCCAAAAGCTCCAGCTTTGTTACCACTTTCGTGAACTTTAATCAAACAAATCATGAAGATGGCTGAAATATACACCAAGGGATGTACACTGTAGCAAGACAGAGGATAGCAATACTCTTTTGAGGAAAAGATAAAAACAAAGGAAAAAAACTAAGCACCAACTCTCAATTCTATCTTTTTATGGTGAAGATTCACCCATTAGACAACACAGGCACAAGACAGGGTAACCAAACATAGTGGCAAAGAGTAAGAACAGGGAAAGAACAAAGGGAATAGC
>VZTM01016472.1:32658-51947 GCA_013400555.1 Jacana jacana | reverse complement strand
GGTTTCTGTAGGCAGCCCGCTCTGGTTTCACGTACCAGCGAGTGACAAAGAAACATATTTCTATATAGTGAGATCACTGTGCAAGCAGATGCTCCTTTTAGCTTTAATTAGCAATGAAAGAGAAGCTATACTCATGCTTTGACTTTTGATAGAGCCTTCAATCGTAGGAGACATGACAGCTAAACATGAACTGCCTGGTGGTGTAGGCATTTCCCAGGGCAGCTCTGCGGGGGAGAGAAAGGATGAAGCCGGTGGAAAGGGAAGGGAGTACAGAGGAACAGTGCAGGACACGCTTTCCCTGGAATTGCCCATGGGTAGTTTCTGAGTTGAGTTTGGAGATTCCTTTGCTTCAGAAGCAGGATAAGCCAAGGGTTAGATGCACACAAGAGGTTTCCAAGCTATACCCGTAAGTATGACCACCGGGTATTTTTTTTAAATGATAGCTGAGAATCAATTATATCTGTTTCCAAAAGCCAGAATTGGGCAAAGGAAAAGGGGAGGGCAAAAGATGGAAACATGCTACAATATGCACAACTTTAAAAAGAAAGCATTTCCCAATATAAATTCTGGTTCTCGTGGATGAGTGCAAAATACATATTATCGTAAGTCAGTGGTTTGTCAAGAAACTGCAATGAAATCATGAAAACTGGAAATAACATATTCCAAAACTGCTCAAGACATTGACGATTTATCGATTTATCTAGTGGACTTTCTTAAATACAGCAATTTTATAGCCCAACAGCCACCCATGGGAACTCCCCCTCCTCAACAGGCATTTACTCTTACAGGAAGATGTGAAGATGAAGGTACACCTTACTACACACAGCCCAGTTCATCCATGCTTCTAGCACACCGACCTCAAACCTCAGCATCTCCATCACATTCTTTAACTTCTATTTTTGTGCATGTTATGTAATGTACACAACATTAGAGGAGTACCTGTATATAATTTATAAATAAATATATATGCATTGGGGTGTATGCCCAAGTTCATTCATCATTTTACGACAGGGGTTCGCTATCAAAAAAGTCAAGAGACCGCTGTTTTAAGCAGCCTGATCTGCAAAAAATCATGTGTACTGGCTCCCTGTGTTAACAAGCATACCAGCATTAGGGTCTCCTCTTGAAGTTAGCAGTTTTGAAACCCACCAGACTCAAAGGGAAGGACAGACAGACAGCTGGGTCACCTCTGTCGCTGTAGGAGAGTGGAGGAACCATAGTTTTGGATGAGGTCCTCACACACACACAAATTAATATGTATAAATGCAGATAAAAAGATGGTCCCTGTTCAAACGATCTTTAACAGAAATACAAAATTGTATGTACTTTCATTATTTCCTTGCTCCCTATTATTTAGTTACAAAACTTTTTGACCAGTTCACTGTAATTCTGTTTTTTTTTTATACCTCAGACGCGATTTAGCCAATGACTGCTGGTTTGTAAAACAACTTGTTTAAGAGTAATTGCATACAGCTTTCTTGCTTCCTGCTGCTTCATTTTAATACACTGAAATTTACTAGGCAAACTACGAGCAAGGCAGAGGTCTCATCGACACCCTCCTAAAATCCAGCCTGTGGCTGATTTACTATTAATCACACTGGTAACCACTAGCGTTTGTGTATGCTTAGGGAGCTCGTGATACAAAATTAAAGGTTTTAGATACTGCAGCAGCTTGGCAAGGTAATTCCACACCTCTTTCCTCCAACTTTGCGAACCTGAGAGCAGCAGTTTCTCTCCAAGCAAAACACCAGGCGAGAACAAATTAAGCTCCCTGAGCGTGCCAACGGGCGTCTGCTGGCGTCCCTGGCACAGACTGCCCAACGGTGGTAAGAAACTCAGAAACCTTTCAGGGTGGGGGCGGGCAGCACGGCTTCAGAGACCAGACGTGAAACTTGGTCGATGGAAAGACAATTAAAGCCCATCTGGACGGTTTCTTCCAGTTGTCACAACCCTCTGGTGCGCTTGGAACTATTCCAGAAGGCTACCAAAGGAACAAAGATCTCTTGAAGAACTGAGCGTGCAGTGTTAGAAAGGTAAAGCACAGAGGTGTCCTAGAGGGCTCTATCTTTCACTCTTTCATGATGATCTGAAACAGCTGGCTATAAAGGGCCTAAAACGTATAGTTGTGTTGTTACCCCTCACTACACTGATAAAGAGATTAAACAAGGCACTGGCAGTTTCCTTTCAAAAGAGAGTGAAAGAAGAACACAAGAAAGTGAATTAGAGATGAAGAACGTTAACATGAAGGAGGAGAAATGAAAGTAATGAAATGAAAGAAATGAGAAACTAGACAGCAAAGGAAAGAGGATCAGGCAATTACACAGCACTTCAGCAAGATGACAGTTCTGCAAGCAGCCTACACAGTCCCAGGGCCATGTGAATTCCAAGCAGGAAAATTCTTACATCCAACTAAAAGGAATAGCCAAGATGGAAGGATAAAGATGGAAATGGCAGAAGTACCACGCTCCAGTCCAAAAATACAGGCACTACTTATTTCCCAGTCTGTCTTTAGGAAACTGCAATCAGTAATGCTTAGGTTTATTATTTTCCCTCTCAAACTCCTGAAAAGACAAAAAGGAGCCATATAATGTAACAAGCAAGGCTCAGAAAAACTGCATAAAAATCCACTGTGCTTTGGCTGCATCTAGATTTTAATTTTGATGATGGGTTAGCACTTTATTGTAAGCTTCATGCAACGTGTATTGTAGGAAGTCAAAGCTGTAACATCTCTTTCTTCCACTGGTGTTTGAATATAGCGAACCGATTATTCAATTGAACAGACATCAGAAGAAATTTACCTTGAAAATTTACCAATCTGACAAGAGTTAATGGATTTACTATCAAAAAACAAGGGCTTCTTTTTTTCTCCTGCACAAACTAGTAGGCTCACTGCAAAGTCAAAGACCTTAACGTGATAAAAGCAAAAGCATTAAGTGTATTAATGCCTGTTCAAAATTAATTGTCTTTGCAGTATGGCAACGCATTATCTAGCTTCTGTTCACACTTCTGATTAAAAACCAACCACCGACCCAACAAACCACTCACTCTTCATAGCTTAAGAGGCCCAAAAGCCTTTCCACAAAACAATTCTGTTGTCACTTTTATATAGGGTTAGTTGATGCCTTTCCCCCTCCTGTTTTCCAATGAGATAAATACAATTAATGACTTCAAAATGGAATTAGTTCAACAGCATTTGGCTGAAAGCATTCATTTAGATGAATCCAGTTATAAATCATAACTCAAAGGCATATTGTAAAGAAATTTACTACACTGAAAATTCAAATAGCAGCCTTCTATATAAAAGCGGTATTAAAGCTTAGACATTAGTACAGTCACCATAAATTCTGATTTTAACAGGCTTGGATAAACATATAAATTTGGGCTCAGCGAGTCTGCTTCGGCTGTCAATACTCTGAAACAGATACAAGCTTTAACAAACCTTTAATTCAAAAGCCCATTATTGTACCAACTGAAATAGAAAGACTCGAGTATCAAAGAGGAGTTCTTCCCCACTTTCATGGTATTACTTTTGTAAGACACCAATTGATCTACAGCCCTTGAAAGAAAACAACTCGCTTCCCTCTCCTGGATAAAAGTCAGTGCAGCTTTTTATCCATGGCAGTGCAACGGCATCAGAATGCACCTGCTGCATCAACTCCCCGAGAAACACCTGCAAACCACAGAGCCATTGCCTTTGACAGATTCACTATAGGAAAAAAACCCATATTTTTCATTAAAAAAACCTAAATGAAGATATGTTTAAAGCAGTCTGAAAGAAAGAAGTGAGGAGAAGAGAGAAGCGAGAATTTATACAGATTTACCTATTGCCAAGGTTATTCTGAGGTGCTCTTCAGCTTCATAAAGAAATCCCAGAGAGCTTCCTGAATCCAGTAAGTGGAACGTGACCTTCCTCTACACACCAAAGAGCAAAGCCCTCTTTCCCCACCAGAGAAAGGAGCTGTGCCGTCGGGACGGTGGCCAGGAGCTGCCACTGTGCAGCCGTGTGGAGGGACGGCAGCGGCTCGCTGGGCCTTGCACAGGGAACAGGCAAAGGGCCCCCGCAGCAGGGAGAGCCCCAGCTCTGGTGGCAGCTGGGAGCAGGCGGTCACTACGGGCCCGGCTTTTGACAGATTTAAGCCTTTTACCAGCTTAATTTCAGATCGTGTGGAAAGGACATGAAAGACCTAACTGTGGCTGCTCTAGGCTGTTGAGGAGTCTGCAGAGCACC
Organism: Jacana jacana; assembly: GCA_013400555.1. Lineage (NCBI taxonomy): Eukaryota > Metazoa > Chordata > Aves > Charadriiformes > Jacanidae > Jacana > Jacana jacana. The sequence continues at coordinate 47,719 of VZTM01016472.1, read as the reverse complement.
CAGTGACAGGCCCTGTGCCCACTGCTCTGGGGTGGATTCCAGCCTGCTTTGGTCCTTTAGCTCCTGCCACACAGCCTCTTTCTGCTGGCTTTTGGAGAGAGCAGGGTGCAGTTCCACTAGCACATTCCCTGTGCACGGCTGCCTGGCACAGCCCCATCAGATGGTGGCAGGACACCTGTCCAGAGTATCAGACTAGACACTCACCTTCTAAAAATAAAGATTATTTTTGTCATCTAGAACTATTTATGCAATAGCCTAAGATTTAATAAATTGTCAGGCTAACTGCTGGTTACTTAATAACTAAAACCATCCACTACATTCAGGAGCACCTGATAAATTGCGTAACCAAATTAATTTACCTTTTCTGACATTAAAACCAGTTATTGTTAATAAACAATGCTTTAAAATATTTAGGTGGGTTCTTTAATTCAACTTAACAATGTCCTACTGTGATGGAATTAGCAGATAGGTAAACAAACACATGCTTATTTTCATTCCTTCAGTGCTACAGGTATTTTCTCTTTAAGAACACAGCTCTCCAGTTCCTTCTTCTGTTGTATTACTATACACTATTTTCTCTGAAAAACACCACAGTATTTACACCCAACGTTGTTCTGGGATGGGAGTGCTTTTTATTCTTCCAAGCTATGCTACATCCTCATTGATTACAGTGTTTAAATACCTGGTCTCATCATGAGAAGAATCTAATTTTGAGGAGCAGCAATAAGCACAGCTACACTGAGAGACCCCACCTCCTTACTGACCCATGTTAGAGGAGGGAAGAGTTCTGCAGTGTCACCAGGCTATCAGGTCTTGCACAGAAGCAGCTCAGCCTGCCTGCATCACAGCCACTTCCTACGAATCAAGTAAAAGGACAGCTTCTTTCTTCAAATACTCTGTGGGACAGCAAACAAGTTTTGAGAAGTGTGAGTCTAACAGAAAGCAGGTTTGGAATCATCTCTCCCACTCTACAAACACAACTTAGGCGCATTCAAACTGCTTGGGACATGACATTGTTTTCAAAAGGAAAAAATGAGTAGGTACTTAAAACTAAATGAATCTCAAGACTGCTTTCTACTGACATTGTTTACAATGGGTTTAATTATTTATAGGAAGAAACCATCCCATTGTATATCTGCCCAAATTTCTGAAAAACAAGTAAAGGGAATAAAAATTAAAATCTTGTTTGTAAAGCACCGGATTAGCAGCCAGCAATCTGGGTTTTGTCTCCTTGGATAAATCTCTTAGATAGCTGGATCAAAGTAGTCCTTTGTGAAACAGACACTTCACTGAGATGTTTGGAGACTTGGAACATTTTCCCAAGTGATAACAATTTTGGTATCCAGCTTAATACAACTTTGAAAGCATTTTCAGAAAACTGGAATTAATTATAATTAAATTTAATTCTTCTCTCACATTATATTTGGTGATTACATTTGAAGTCATGCTATGTAATTTCAATTATTAAGGTGCTTTTACAGTAGAACTAGATAAGAGTCCTTCAAAACTGTAAAACTTCCACCAACAAAAATACACTTGGCTACTAAAAACTTCCTCAAATTTAGGAATAATGCCTTAGCTGGTGAACAGCAGTGCTTTGCATACGAGAGACGTAGCTTTCTGCCAGCTTTGGCCAATAACATCAGGCTCTAAGGAGAGAAGCTGGGCGTCTGTGCACGGTGCCCATTCATTGCATTCCCTCACACGTAGAGATCCCACTCACTACTAATGCAAAATTTGAACTTAGCATAGTTACCAAACCACTAATAATGCTGCAACGATCCAAGAACAGAACTTAAGCTGCAGAACCCCATATTACTTTTGTTGGCACCTCCCTAAGAAATTTCTCAATTCAATTCAAGGAGGGGAAAAAAATAAAAAGGTATTGAAGGATTTAATTTTGGGATTTTGATTTTACGATGTGCTGGCAACTCTCCCTACACACGTGTGCACACACACTCTGAAATAACAAACTCTTAACTTGACAGTTCGGGTGTTTTAAAGGTGGGGAAAAGTGTCTCTTAAAGAGTTAGCTGTGGGGTTTGTTGCTGGGTTGTTGTTTTTTTAATTCAAAAGTAAACTCTTGGAAAAGTTCCTGCGATTTAGCATATGAAATTAATTCATTTGATTAGTCTTTCTAAAACGTAAAGCTCTTGTCTCTCCCAAACACACTCTATGCCAGCTAGCAGGCCAGAACTTGACACACTCGAGTGAAGAAACCTCCACCTTCTTCTACCAGCACAGTACTAACATGTCTGCTGTTAACGCCTCATAGCAAGGTACACACACAGCCATCACATTTACTTGAGAGGAATGGGCACTACTTACAGCCAATTACTGTCATTTCCTGAGCAAAACTTGATTCCAGCGTGTTGAACATCCCCAGCTCCCCCCTATGCTCTCGCTCCAGAAGTGAGCAGTGCTATTAGAAGGGCTCAGGCACGTTGCAAGATCCAGGTAAAGCCATTTAGTGGGTAAAGCTTTTCAAGTACAGCTCATTTCTCCCCATCACCAGGGTAAAGCAAAAGATACAGAAACAAGCCTCCTTAAAAATAGCTATATTTCTCTCTACACAGAAAAATATGAACCTATTTTCCCTATAAAGCCTTCCTCAAATCATCAAGAACTGACATTTCTGAAGCTCGTGGCCATAGCTCCTTCTTCCTCCTTGGCCACAGGGACTCGTCACGGTACACGTACTGTCCTGGGATGGAATGCTTTCCCAGGTTACACTACTGCAACGGGAGAGCAGCAAAGGATTTAATACAGTTTTTATACATATTTCTGGATTAATAATTCCTTCACGTATCATCACATCCACCCTGATCTCTACAGACACAACTACTCTCTTTACAGTAACATCGTAGAAGACCCTGGCTTTTCCAAAGAGATAATTACAGACTCCTTGCTGACAATTATTTCTAGGTGTCAAAGCAAACACAACACACAATGGAACAAATCAGTGCAATGGAACATGCACTTCATGTCTCAGGCAACAACTTCATTATTAGAAAGAAATGTATTTAACATACAGAATTAACAAAAGGCACATTATAACAACACTTAACCTAACACTGTTTTAAAAATAAAAGAACATAGTCTAGAGAACTATCAGCATATCAACTTGAAGGTAGCACGGAATGTTGCAGCCAGTGATATCAAAGGTGTTTCCAGCTGTTTCATTGGCAAAAGAAAGTGTTTAGCACAAGCCCGAGCCCTTCACAGTTCCCCCTGTCCTGGTCTCCTGGAAAGCTTTCTGTCCTTCCACCCAGTGCAAACACTGGGCTCCCCTGAGGTGCCCAAATTGTTATTTTTCAAGCCTTGATGTCTTTACACAATTCCCAGCAGTTCTTCTTAGCCTCTTACGGTCTGACTTCTGTTTACCAATGCACTGCTGCTCTAAGTGTAGTAGCACATCAATTAATTATACAGTAGTATGCCTAATCAGGTTTCCCCAGGGTCTTTAACAGAAACCCTTTGTATTTCTTAATGATTCCATGAGATTGTAACTATTTTTAGTTCTGCAATAAAAGAAATAAGAGTCTGCTGACAATACCATCTCCACAAAAGGTGGAACCGGTACTAAACCCATTGATCCAAGCACACTTGAACTTCGGAGAAATCAGACTTGGTCTGGATTTTATGATGACCATTTTTACACACCACATAAGCAGTCAGCACTTACAGACAAGAAATACAAATGAAGAAGAAAGACTGGAACTGATGAACCGATGTGACCTACTTCACATTTTAATGTTTTTTATGGATCATTCAAGTTCATAGTGAAGTCTCCACTGCCTTCAACACTGCTACCACCAATTGGTCAACAGCAGTCCAACAATTTTCTGTGATCAATTTCTCATGCTCTGCCTTGTTCTGAAAGGGGACGTGCTCTAGATACCCAGGATTACTGTTCTTCAGTCCTAAGGCTGACATCTACAAACTTGCTCATCAATTTCAGGGAGAATTGAGGATTAAAACAGAACAAAATCTACAACAAACTACTAAAAGCCCAAATAAGCAAAGATGCACCCAGCTTCCACAGTACAAAAGCTTAGAAAAAGCAGTCAGAAAATCAGTTTGGTGTATTTTTGCTGTGTTGGAGCTGGTCACATTTTTAGTCCAACTGTGTCTTGTCTTAGGAGGGGTCATAACTAAAAATATAAGTAGACAGCTGCCTTCCTATAAGTGTTATTCTCATAGAATCATAGAAGAGTGGATGTTGGAAGGCATCTCTGGAGATTGCTCGGTGCAGCCCCTGCTCAAAGCAGGGTCAACTACAGCTCAGGATTGTGTCTAGTCTCCAAGCACGGAGACTCCACAGCCTCTTTGGGCAAGAGCATACAATATCTGACCACAGGCATAATATTATGAAAAAAACCACCCAAAACACAAACCCAACACAAAGTAGTTATTTAGCTTTCATTTATGCATTTTATGTACCTTTTGCCCACCTTCCCCACCCAGTGAAACAGCAGGGTTGCATCCATATTTCCCTATCTGTCACCTCTGTTTATGCACTTGAGTCACATCACACACAAAACCAGCACTGCTGACATCACGTAAGCTCAGACGCTCTTGCCTAGTATACTGGCAAGACTGGATTCGGAGACGCTGCTTTTCATTCTTAATCCTACCTATTTCCCAAATCAGAAATGAAGATGTGCCAGAAATAATTTCCACATTATGAAAGCAGCCCGCTGTAGCATTCCACGGGGACCTGTCTGCAAGGCTGAACTCTATCTCTATACAGTTCCTTTTGTCCTGTATTTGTTCTTTGATGTACAAATATGCCACAGACTAAGCGGTGATCTCTTTGATGTTGAACTTTTATACTTTATTGCAACTAGCATGCTTACAAGAGGAGCTGCCAGTCATTTTCCCTTCTAAACATTCAAATTTCATGAGGCATTTGCTTTATGAGTCAGATTTCTTAGTAACTTGTTTTCAGAATTTCCACAAGAACTCTGCTACTCTTCTGGAATGATAACTTGATTAAAAACCAAGATCCGGTCAGGTTTTTCAAGTATTACAAATTAATACAAGCATTAGCTAATATATCTGAATGCATTTAACATAAGATATAATTACCTAGTCAAGCATGCATTTCCTCAGTTTCTTGTAGCTAAGTTCGGGCTGGTGCCCAGACTGCCGTGGCGACCAGGGGCAGCCACACTGGGAACCGTGTAGACAAGACAAGCACATACTGGTACCTCTCCAGCCCCTCCACCAGTTTACAGATCAGGGGATTCCAGAGCCAGGGGTCGCCTCTGCAGTACTTTTTCACAATGCAGAGTGCATGCATAAAATTTTAGACTGACAATACCAAGGCAGATTAAATTACAAAGTTAGTTACTTCTGTGACAGAACGCTAATGAATGTTGACAGGAATAACATGTTATAAAGTGCAAATTTACCACCAGTACATGCTCGAGCTGCCAGTGAGACATACAAAAGAGTTTCCATTCTGAAGCATTTCTGTGAGGGCTTTTAAATCAATCCAAAGAGCAGAAATTTTTTGGAGTGAGATTTTGCGATTCAAAAGGTCTCTGCTTTAGTGACCTTTATGTTTGGCTATTTTTCCCTTCTGTAATTATAAACACAGTGGTTGAGAGGGAAAACATCACAGGAAAATTAAAATATTTTGGAACAGTGACAGCAAAGAGAAGTTGTTTCTCTATACTGAGCTCTAGGTTTCCATAACACAATCGGTACAGCTACCGATACCCCTCTCCCAGCCAGCTGATTTAAAGACACACCATCAGCGTTCCAGTCAGAGAAACGCACCACTGTGAACATTTTCATTTCAAGTTAAAATTTGAAAATGTCACAGCTTAGCCATTTGGGGTGAGAGAGAAAATAAAAAACAATCTGAAGTGAAAGCAATGCTACATATACTGACTCCTCTTTTACCAAAACCTCTAGGAGGTCAGTAATGACAAGTGCATGTTAAGAGCTCCATGTATTTAAAGGAAGGAGCACTCCAGCACTAGCCATGGCAGGCAGATGGGTGCTGCACTCCTCCTTTCTGGGCGGTATCTGTGTTATTCCCACAGATACCCACAGAGTCTTAAAAAAAAATAAATGCTTAAATAGAGGCAGTCATAGCAATACTGCAATCATGGCATTTTCAGGGCCTTTTCAGGTTCAGGCAAAAGTTAGCTCTCAGCGCTCACCCAAATTCTATCATGTGCAGTAAAATAACCCACCAAGACAAATGCTAGGGTGAAATACTGCTTGTGTTCCTGAGAGGTTTCACACAGTTTTCACTGAAGCATCCCATGAAGGCAGCAGGAGAGAGAATTTTGATCCTCCTTGAAGGGAACAATAATAGAATCAATTCCTCTATGTATCACCCTGCGCTGGCCCCACTCCAGCCCACTGCCTTCCACACTGCTGGCTGCCACGGCTCCTCCTGCTATCACCGGGGAGCATCTGGGCAGGGAGGAATGCTCTGGGCCTGTTTTCCTCAGCCATTTAGAAGGCGCCTACGTATATGAGGTTTCCTAAATGAAACATCTCTGGCTCTTTAATTAACCTGTCTGGTTTTTTTATTATCTGTTGATACAAGAATCTATCCAGCAGTTATAAACATCTTTATGTACTCATATTTTAAGCAAATACTTCTTTTAATTCAACAACGCGCCCACGGTGCAAGAAAAGCTCTACCCAAAGCTTAACACAATACAGCTCCGTCAGTCTAACAATCGCAGGGAGTGTCCCTTTGAAGGGAAACAACGCCGAGCGTCAGCTCAGCTACTCCAGAGGATCACCAACAACCTGCCCCTCTGCGAGGCAGAGCGTGCCACCGCAGCGAGAGCGGGCAAACACACCTCCAAAAGCCTTCGGTGCTGCAGCCCGATGCGCGTAGCCTAGCACCAAAGGGTAGTTTCCCTTACATTTCTGGTCTCCACCACCGGTCAGCAATCACACCCAGCACACGCACATTTCTACAGAAAACTGGAAGGAGCTCGTTGAAGAGAGGGAAAAATCTACAACAAGCAGTTTTCTGCAGTGCAGAAGATCAGTTTATTTTGAGCTTCAAGCAATCGCTATAAATCTACTATAAAAAGTGTGCTTTCCTGCAATAACTACTCTGCCAAATCAAATGCAGACAAACTAATTAATTTAGCTGAATGGAAAAGTGCATCCATTATGAGTAACATAGCTGATAGAGGAAGGGAGCAGCCACTGCTGCTCCTGTCAAGCAGTAGAGCAATTTATACCATTCAAATGCAAGTCAGAATTAAAGCATGCAGATGTCTATGTGCAGAAAGGAAGCTCCTCATGTTCTGATGACCAGGAATCCCTTTTTACTGCCTTTCTACACTCTACCTAAGGGCTTCAGGTAAAGCACACCTGGGGCTTAGAGAGAATTTAACCTTCTTTTGGGGTGAGAAAAATAGATGACACTCCCAGTCATGTCCCATTAGGCACAGGCCAAGTAGAGGAGGCTGGACAAGGGAGCGCTCTTCTCCTGAGAACCAATAGTCAGAAAAACATGAGCTCATCGTCGAAGTTCTAGGTACACTGAACCCATGGCACAGTATCAACTCCTAAGACCCCTGGCAACCTCACAAGAGGTGTGAATTAAGTTCACATGCAATGAGAACTTGATTTCTAATCGAATGGTGCAAATTGTACTAGGCTGTAAACAATAAATGATACTTGGATTACGGGAGAAAACTGCTGACCAATCCCGACCTTCCTGGGGTTTTGGAGAAAGAGGTAGAAACTTCAGCACAGCCTCATCCCCTCTCAAACTGCACTCAAGACTGAAAACCTGAGGCCCTGCATACAATCATTAATACTGTCTCAATTCATCTATTCTGAAATTAATATTTAAAACTAAGACAATTATGTCAACAACAACAACAAAAGTCAGCTGAAGCAAACTCGGCGTTTGACTGCATTTCACATGCACACCACCCAGCCCTTCAAGGTTATTTAACTAAAACAGTTCAAGGTACCACCCTACCCCACTTGTCTGACTTTAAACAAGCAGAACCAAATACATCAGCTCTCGGTACCCATGGGAGTTGGAAGCAGAAGCCACGGCCATACTGCATCCCTCCCTCCCCAGGCTTCCATTTCATGCAGTTAAACAAGTAACAGCAAGAATAACCAAGTCCTCAGGACTTCAAGAAACTAAACAAATGGCACATCACAGAAGACAGCGTGTACAAGTGGTGACAGGATGTTTTCCTTATTTTAAGCCTCCAACACAGAAAGCTTTCCCAACATCCCAGGTGGGAGCAGAGGTGGCAGGAGGTCCAAGCACAGCCTGCTGGTCTGGATGCCCGCAGCACCTCTGAGGAGCACCACCTAGAGCCGGGGAACAGCAACCCTGGCATGCGGGAACACAGCCCAGCGCGCCCCGTCAACCAGACACAACTCCAGCTTGTGGCCACTTCAGTTTGAAAGAACGCTCTGACAAACCCTTTGTCACACTGTGCATCTCTCTAGGTAAAAATTTAATGCCACTTTTCCGCCCCCTCGTTTGAGAATGATCAACTTCTTCTAAAGTGCATAAATAAAGAGTCATACAGTTGGTTTTATGAAGCGCCTTGTCCCAGGACTCAATGGCAATAAATAGCCCAGTATTTCAAAGAACACAAACATTACACAATAATTACATGGCTGATACCCTTATAAGTATGCTGACTATTCTATTTGCATTGTTCAGAAGTGAAGAGGTTAGACTTATTTACATCCAAGTAGCTTTAATTAAGCTTTGAGATAAATGCTCTTAAAATGAAAGCTGAGATGATTATACCTCTCTTGACATTGATTTTAGCCTAGATGGCTATGTATGTAGCATGACAAAAGGCCCGAAGGCTGGAATCGCACAAACAGAAGAGCCACCAGCTATGGGTCCTGCACTACTCTCCACCACACAAAAAAGAAAACCTAAAATGCAGTGAAACCATGGCCTTACTGGAGTCAACTGCTTAAGTGGAGTGGAACCAAGCTGTACATTAGAGGTGGGCAGCAGCGGGTGCTGCTGACCACTGTGAGTTCACACCAAGATGAACTGCATTCTGGTGCATTCACTAACAGCAGTGATTAAATGGTGAGGGCCAGCAGGCTATCCTCCCCCAACAGTGCTATAGGACCCCCAGACATCTTAGATGGGATTCTTGCACTTGTGTGAGCTTTAAATGTTTAAATGAAATTCAAATTAGGCTGCAAGAGAGCCACAAGGAGCATTTGCCACCTCGGATACTGCAACTGCACGGCTTGTAACAGCTTCAGCTCTGTGCTTTGGCACAGAATATCAAAGACATGCCCTAACATTCAGAACACTGGACTCAGATGTTCCTGGATGTCTGTTTGCTCCCATCAGCATGAAGGCTTCACCTTCCTCTGACACCAAAAAGGATAAGGGAAGCAGAAGTTAATTTGATTACGTTTTTCCACAAAAATATCCATGTGTGTGCAAACCTGAGTGGGCCGACCACCTCAGTGTAGAGTGCCAGCAGGGGAAGGGGCTCTCTCCACTACAGACTTCTCCAGTCTGTCAGCAAGCTCCCTACTGCAGCTAAGTCGCCCCTTAAGAGGGGAAAAGCACCCCGTGAGTCACTACCACCCTGAGTCACTCCCTGGTGTTCTCGACATAAGGTGCAGGCAACTGGGAAGCACAGCCTGAAACTGCACCGAGCTTGCCAACCTATATTTTGCAGAACTTCTTAACCTAAATGCCTCTAGCAAGAAAAGTGGAAAAAAAAGAAAAAAAGAAAAAAAACCCTGGGCAAACTAAGGACTTTGTTAACCACAGGCAAGGCTCCCTTCAAAACAGTATGGAGCAGAAGAACGTTCATCTGCCAGTGCCCCCAACAAGGCTTTCTGCTTCAACTTTCTAGTCTGTGGGGCTTTTTTATCCAACAGGCAGAAAGGTCTGTACTGTATACAGTCACCTTCTTCTCGTAACAGAGCTCTTCTTGGAGGACAGAATCCTCCCCTCCCCTGCTCATGTTCATTGCAAAAAAAAAAGAGACAAAACTGATCTTCAAAAAGAAACATGAGACACAGAAGACAGCTTCTGCACCATTAGTTTTGTGCATATCCCTTAGACACCAGTCCTCAAGGAAAAGACAAAATCACCAAAGAGAGAACTGCCTGCCTGATCTCAGGAGTGACCAGCAGTAACTGCAAATTACTGCTCAGATAAATACAAGAAAGGTGACTATTTCGCTCTTCCTCTCATCACAAATAAAAACAGAGTAACATTCTAAAAATGTCTCAAATCTGCCTGTAATAACTAATTCTTGTCACACGCAGTTATTTTGCACACTACAAAAAAACTTATCTCATGGGAATGCAAAGAAAAAAAAGAAAGAACATACTGCATCTCAACTTCCTCTAGATAGAGAACTGCAAAGTCAGGCAAAGTTGCACGTATCTACTCAGAGAGCCACAAAGACGTGACAGTTTTGATTTAGTATGTGTAGTTCAGAAACAAATATACCAATTTAGAATTTTATTGTGTAGTGAAGACAAAATACTAACAACCCTGCCAGTAACTAGTACATGACAGTGATCACTTCTATACTGTAGTGTAGGCAAGAGAAGCAAGAAAGAAGATTTAAACCCCCTTAAGGTTAAAATTGAGGGCCAGCATCCTAGAAAAGGTTGAAAACAACCAACCAACCAAAACCCCATGTGGGGCTCCCTATAATGGGAAGTAAAAAAATTAGCCTTTTTCGCATGCATTGGGGAAGTACTTGATACAAAGAGGACTCAGTTCTTGACTGAGGTCTCTCGACACAACTCCCCAAACTAATAAATGCCAATACAAACATTCACCTTCTCCCTGTGGAGCCAAACTGCGGAGCTGCAGGCCATTACCCTGCACACCACATGCTGAACCAGCTGCCATCCCTGCCCCAGCCCCGAGTACCAGCTCACTGGATAAAACGTGACAACGCTTCAGACTTGTGCAGAACCCACACCCCAAACACCAGCGATGCTTACCTACCCACCTCCACAGCCTCACCCTGAGGGACTTTCCTTTTTTAATTTAAAAAGGGTATAGAAGTCCTTGCATGGTGTCCGTAGACCACTTCAGTTTTGCCCAAATTACTCAGAACTATGCTAAAATAATTGTTTTTATGATTGCGTTCCCAGCCAGTTGGGACAAGCTCATCATTTTAGCTGTACACATTTGAAGAGTTTGATCTAGTGAGATGTTCAGCACCCACAGCTTTCGCTGACTTAAACAGGACATACAGATTCTTCATACTTGAAAGGAGTGTCCCCAGCCGAGACTTGTACAGAGCACGCAACTGCCTTTGATTATCACAGAGCGACACATAAAGACAGATTTCCTCCTCTTTTACTTGTGAGTCTTGAGATCTTTCAAAGGGCCTGAACAGTACATTTCAGCAATAAGCCTCAAACAAATCTTACCCTGCAAATGTGATGCAACAAGTGTCTTAGATACAACTGATCTGAATGATTTACTTGTATGAAATTAAATCAGCAACAACCAGCCTCTCAGCTAGCAATTCCAAAGGCCAAATTCTGTTAATATTTAGTCAACAGGAGCTCTGTACCAGGGCATTTGCTAAATTGGATTTAACTTTCAATAGTACCACAGTGAAGGCAAATTTAAATATACTTCAATTTGTAAAGCAACTTTTCTTTCAACCTATGGCAAGATACTGTTCCACGGGCAGCCGTTTACTGTTGAAAAACACAGGAGTAATTACCACCGTGCTGGCAGGTTGGTGCCAAGACACATGACAAAAAAGCCCATCAAAAGATCAGGACTGACAGGCTCAAAAAGCTCACCCGCAGTACGTGGGAGCGCACAGATCCCCGGCCAGCCCCCGAGCGTGGAGCGCGGTCGCTGCGAGTAAAGCAGGCTCCCTTCGGGGCCACAGCCAGGCTGCAAGGGAAACCCTGCTATCTGCCCAGCCACTGCCAGGGTCCTCAGAAAAAATACACAAAGATCCAGAAAACATGTGTGCTACCAAAGAAACCGACTGAGTCTATTTCTTTAAATAGGTATTTTTTAACGATTGAGTTTTATTCAGAGACAGTATTGGTCACAGGACTAGTGATACTTCTACCAGTCCAAGCACAGACCCCCCTGAAGTAAAACGATTTTCCTTACAACTGAGTAACAATGACTGATTCTACTCATCTGCTCTGTCCTCCACAAAACAGCAACAGATTCAACTTTGTTCATTTCCAAACAGCAACAATCAAGATCAGTAGCTCAAACTCTACCTTAACAGCAAATGCACTGGAGTAGAGAAAGCTTAAAAAACGTACACCTACTTCCCCACCAATCTCTATTTAGAAATGTCCATGTGAGCCACCGTAAAACTCCTGCTCGGTTCGTTTTCATCATAAACTCAGGAGCAGACTGAACCCTTCTGTCCGGGTCTGATGATTGCACAGGAGAAGCACGGCAGCTCTCACCAGCACAAGGTCTGAGACACCTCGGTCTCTCTAGTACCAAGAAATGGTAAAATACCACACTTTTGAATCTACCTCCCACTGTCTTGGGGTCACCTCCAGTTACGTACTGGTAAAACAACTGAATCCACATTTCTACTCCAGCACAGAGTATTTGAGCACCAATTCATAGCACTTAGTACCATCCTCCTTGAAGTCAACCTTGCAGCTTCTTCCAGTGAAGACTCTCGCAGGAGTAAGACCTGTACCAATAAATAAGCTGGTGAAATTACCCAATTTCTTTGCGACTTTTACTGGTAAGCACTCTCCCTTAAAGCTATCAGTTGGCTAATCAGCCTGCATGTATTCTATACTAAGAATGCGAGGCTTCCCGAGTCCCCTGAGTTGGTAAGCGATAATTAAAAGCCCATCAATCTACAAAATACTTAACTCAGTCATTATGAACTCTGATGCTTCACCACTGCCTACTTTCTTAGAAAAGGAAAAAAAAAACCCTCTTTCCACTTTGCTTGAAACCAGAAAGTGACATTTCTTATCATGCAATCTGTCTCAAGGACATGCCCAGCCTCTTCATTGGACTAGTCTGTTTTCCAGCTCTTAAGGCACGCTAGCATGGCTATTGATGTGCTGACAGCTGGCCAAAATCTTTATTCATTCAAACCTGAACACAGTCTGGAAGTCTGAGCATTTTTCAGAACAAAAGCAAGCACATTTGCCAGAACATTATGTTGGATGAAAAATACAAGGACTGATTTCACGTGGTTTCAATATGGGTCACCTGGACAGCAACAGGAAAGGAATTAATACTCTTCTTTTTCACTTAAAAATAAATATCCATATTCCATATTCTCCTGCAGATCATCATTTTTTGTACTTTTAACTGCAAAACTGTAAAAGATCAGAAGCATCAAAAGATACCCTTACAGCACCAAGAATAAATAAAATAACCGACTCACCTACATGGTTTGTTTTTCCCTTATACCTTTGAGCTTATGTAAAACTGTGTTCCCTCTGCTACTGGTCTCCTCCTCTCAAATCACAATATTGGATTGTGGGTCTATTATTTCATGGCAGACAGAGGTCACTTTAAGACAAACGACAACACACTGCCTCCAGCTGAACCCTGTCCAGCAAATTAGAGAAACCAACAAAGTTTTTCATTGCACTAGAATACCAAGTAGTATGAAAGAGTAGTGGAACGTACCATAGAGGCGTTCTGTAAAAAGCACTAAAACCTAAGTGCTTTCATAATAAAGCCACTAAGAATTACACTTCAAAACCCAAAAGCTAGACTCCGCCACGGTCTTACATCAGTGTTGAAATTGATTTAAATGAAACTCCCGAGTAAAAAAACCCGAAAATTACATTTCAAAGTCGAGCTGCTGAAAATCACCCGCCTGCTCTTTTACAACACACCTCGAGTCTCTCTGCAGAAACGTAGAAGGCAAATACCTCCTCCAATTTTGTTTTAATTTCTGTGCTTTCCTTCTTTTCTTTTTAAATTTGTTTATTTGATTTCATGGTTCTAACAGGCTTGGAAGGGATATGCAGAAAAACTCCTATTAGAATATGTAAAATTCTAAGGGACTGCTAAAATATCCATGTAGTTCACATTTAAAAAAATGCATTTCCTTTTGTTAGAGATGCAACTATTTGAATCAACCCAATTACATTTTCTTGCCAAATACATTCAGCATGGCTAATGATTAATGAATATAACACTTTTCTTTTTATCCACACAGGCTTCTCTCCAAGAAGAAAAGGAAGCCTAGTAATTGAAAATTACTGTGCCTCCAACGCTATGCAACTACTGGTGCCCATTACCTACTGCTCCTGGGAAGTGAAGGGGAAAAAAATGAAGCTGAAGTAGTATTCAATCTTCTTTTTCCAATTAAATTAAAACAAAAAAAAAGTAGTAGGGGCATTAAATTCAGATGTTAAGAGCGATACTCTTTACTATGAAAGAATATCACGTTTAAATAAGATGGTTGCTGGGTTTAGATTTAAAAAAAAAAAACAACCCCAACAATTGGGACTTTAAAAATGCCGCAATGCAAAGTTCTGCTGTGGCCATCACTTCATCGGGAAACGGGGCAACCTGAAAACACACCTCCAAACTTCGGATTTCTCACTCAAAACTTGGTTTGACTCTGCTCAGTCTGGCATTGCCCCTCATTACGGACTCCGACGGGCCAGCAGAGAAATCTTCACTTTAAAAAAAAGATATAAACACTACGTAGCTCCAATTTTCCCCTTTATTCTAAAGTCTTTTAAAAACGAGCAGCTATCTCGTAAGATACAGTTCTAGCCCCATCAGCTACCTACAGGATGCTGCCACGTTCTCTTCCCCTTTGCTAGAGAGCTTTTACCGTACGAGGCTTTGCAGAAAGATCAGACAGCTCGTCTCCGCTTTATGCAACTCCAACCGCGCTAATCACAACCGAAAAGCCGTGCTGGCAGATAAGCTATCTCTTATCCTCTAACTTGTACGCGACGGTGTAAAGTGCAGCGGCTCCGCCGGGTTACCGCTCCGCTCCGCTCCCCGCCCGGACCGGGCGCTGCCGGCAAAGGCTGAGCCGCCCCACCGCGCCGGCAGCTCCCCCAAACCTGCCCCGGCTGCAGGGGACGCCCGGAC
>VZTM01016472.1:0-32398 GCA_013400555.1 Jacana jacana | reverse complement strand
GGGGCTCTGCTCTCGGGGGCGCGCAGGGAGGCAGGTTTGACGGCGGGGCCGGGGCCGGCAGCCAGTCGGCTTAACGGAGCGGGCGATAACCATCATCGCTTCTCAAACCCCCGCCAGCAGCGCCAGCTCGCCTCCCGCTTCCCCCCGGCCGCCGCTCAAGTTCACCTTCTTGCCTTTTTTCTCCCTCCCCCTGAAGGAGTGGTGTTGTTTTAAGTGAAAAATAACCACACTGAAGCTACGTCGTGGCACAACACGACTCTACACTTAACAGTCGTTGACTTGAACGAGCAGAACAGCATTTACATTTTAAATCTGTCTGGTGATGGGTTCGTAGTCTCTGGGGATTTGGGAAGCAGTATTCCACTGCTGGAGTTATTCCCATCCACTCGACACATCAGCTGTCACCGCGCTGTCAGCTCCGGAGCTGAAGTTTTGCATCATTGATACAGGCTCAGCCACGCTGCCAGAGGGACAGCGCAGGGCTCCAGACACAAACAAACCCCAGCCTTGCAAAAAACACACCCACGCTGCTGAAAACTGCACTTACAAAACCAGCGGGTTTTTCCAATTCCTGTCTTAGCCCCTGGAAGAGAGCGTCACAAAACATGAAAGGCTGATGCATTAGAAGCTTTCTCATAAAGGGTCAGAATACAACATTTCATAATAAATTAACCAGAGGTATAAGCACTCAATGAAAATAAGGGAAAATAGATAAACCGAAGCCAGAGGAAGCATCTTAATATTTGAAACAAACCCCTATATTTAGGAAGAGTTTTTAAGAGATGAGGACACTGAAACAATCTGTTATTAAATGGCCCCTGATGGCTAATTCTTACCTATTTCTTTAATGAGCTCCTAATAAGTATGATGTTATTTAAGCATGATTAGAAGCCATCCAGGTGTACTTACCATTATCAGTCTAGTCATTTAGGTCCCATTAATGCAAAATATTGTTTTAAATCTCCCTTATTTAAAAAAAATTCCCAGAGTTAATCTGGTGCAGTAGTGTAAATTTAGCAGATGTCCTTGGTACAAAGTTTTTGATCTGGGCTTGTCATCCTACCTTACACGAAGCTGTTCCTAACAAGAGCACTCCATGTATAGTGCGATACCGCTCAGACAAGTTACAGTGGCAGATCTGGTCCCAGTTGGCACCAGCACAGATGGGTTTGTGTTCATAAAGCTTTATCTGCAGCACATGTTTTAGAGTTGCAATGTACAGAAACCCTACAGGACATCCTGGCCTGAATCAAATGCCACTGACAGTGCTGCTCAGAGCTCTTTGGAACCTGGAGAACGCTGCTTTCACATGTGCTGCAGAGCTAAGGTGCAGCCAGGACACCTGCAGCATGCACGGGAGAAGAAATGATAGTATATTAGTATGTTGTAACGTGGAGTTAGTAACCATCTCGCTCTGACACTGCAAGTCATGTCAGACCTTTGGCTTGAAAAATGTCACAGTCCATTAGCGCCAGCTGTCTTGTCAGACATTTAACCTTAAGGTACACAGCATTACTTTATTGCTGATCTGTATTTGTTTCCAGTCCAACTGAAACGCAACTGGTAATCTGGAATGGCATCTGATGTGCTAAATAGCTTCATTAATAAGCAGGCAACACAGATTTTACATTCTTACAGCTGCCTTACAACAGTTGCTCCATAAAATTACAGAAGATTGGTCATCAGACGTTTTAAGTGAGAAGAGCATACTTTAAATAGTCTCTTATTTGACACCAATATCCCATCTAAAGGCATCTGCTGACTTCTGGATGTATAAACACATCCATTCACACTTAGTTTTCTGTTTTGGCTTGATCTCATTATGAAAGCTCAATTCAAAACCCGCTTCCTCCCCAGTTACCAAACTATCCCGATACTGGAAGTCTCACTGGAGCTCAGACCCGGTGAATGCCAGCGCAAAGACAACGTGCCAGCCTAATAATAGGTAGCTCCGTATTGCAGCTTACTGGAGACCCCACTGCTCCCACTGGTTTGTACAGCAGGGTTTCCCTTGACTTACGGGAATGGTTCCTGAGTTCAGAAGCTTGCACTCCATTGTGGTTGTTACATGTGATAAACACCTGTGAAACACCACAAGTCTCCATGGCCTTCACAGGAGTGCGAAGATGTACCGCAGGTTACTTACAATTCTTTCCTCCATTCCTACACGCAAAGCCTTCCAGGAGGTGTCAAATGTATGTATTAACAGTTCAGACTAATTAGCGGCCTGCAAAGCGGACCCTGACCCCAGCCTGTGCTCAGCCTTTGCGCCACCTTTTCCTCAGAGAGAGCAGCAGCGGGTGGCGGGGGGCGGCCGGGCCTGCTACTGCACATCCAAGCCGGCGCCGCTCCCCTTGCGGGCCCGCTCCTGGCTCCCGTTTACCTACGTGCTTTCTGGTGCGGGTGGTTCCACAGCCGCACTGCAGCTTGCTCGGCGGCTCCGGAGCGCGGCCATTTAGGCAAAATGGCAATTTTCGGTTTTAACTGGGCACCGCCGGCCCCGGCATGCGGTTGGTGGGGCCCCGGCGGCGGGCAGCGGTCCGGCGGTGCGCTCCTCCTTGCGGCAGAGCCCCGGCGGAACAGCCCGCCCTGCCGGGGGGCCGGGAGGAGGCGAGATGCCTCCTACCCTTCCGCGACAGATGAAAAGGGCAGTTGCGCTCCCGCCGTGCTTTGATGTGCCAGTCCCGAAGCCCGCCGCTGCCGAGGGTCTGCTGCTGGGTAAGCTTCAGTTCTAACCACACTCTCGCATCCAGGAACTCTAAAGGGCAGATCGCTGGTTTTAAAGACGTTAAGTTATTGTGTAACCTTATCAGGTATTGTTCTGTGCTGTACTGATAGAAAAGGTGTTCAGCTTGTTGGCCTAACCACAAGCCTCCCCAACAATCAGAGGGAAACAACTGTTTTCTAGCAACCTTTTCAACCTCCGCTGGGCAAAAACAAGCGTTAGATTGCTGAGAGAGAAAGGGGAAACACCTATGATGGCTATTAGCACTAGCAATCCAGCAACCAGCCTTTAACTGAGGATTCTAAGCACAGGACAGAAAATACTGAAAAGCTCTCCTTCTCCACCTCCTTTTAAGCCTACTGAGCAAAGTAACACATTCGGCTTCCAAAACAAACCAGGAACTACTCTGAGCTGCTTGTTCAACGACAGCAGTAGTTTAACCAAACAGAAGTAGTTTAACTGCAGCCAATTAAAGAAGGATGTTTATGTTGCCCTAGGTTGGGACAGGAGCAGCCTGTCGGGTGATGGTCTGCATTCTCCCCTAAGAGAAGCTGCATGGTCAGGCTTAATTCAGGGAGAATTTTGAGACCTACCTATCTCTAAGATTTGAATAATAAATATAGGATGTAACCACCGCCTTCCTTCCCTATATAGCAGGGAGGAAAAAAAAGCTCTTAAAAGAAGAAAATGTGTCATGTAATAACCCCCTCCCTGCAGGAGGTATAACCACACAGCGTTGTTATGAAGCTCAAGTTGTCAAACCACTACCAGGTAGGGCATGTACCCACCGCGCTGTCGCTGTCACACACACAACTGCATGCAAATCCTCTTGCAAGGAAATGACTGCATGCTGCATTCTCCCATGGAGATGGAAACTTCACTTACTGGAAAAGAAGCGCGATATGAAACTATTTCAATAAATCATCCAGGGCCTCCATATTTTCAGTTGTAGCAGTTGTAGCTTCTTCACTTTGTTAAAATGACCCAGAGCTAAGGTTTTTTTCCACATATGTTTTTGCTTAAACAAAGGGCTTAGACTGTCAGTATAAATGTACATAATCATGCATGGTTTTAATTGTTTTTCTGAAGTTTCCATTTGCTTTTAATGAAAGAAGTTCTTTAAGTTGTTGATGAAATTGTGTATAGATTCCATTAGAGAGCAGTAACATTTAGAAAGCCTCAAGTATTTTTCAGTACTTCAAACACCGATAGAAAATTCATTTCTTACCAACATTTAAGTAGCTCCTGTGAGGAGTTAAGCCCTGCCCAGAGAAGGTGACAGAAACTACTTGGTAAAGGGGAAAACGAAGCCTTTCTCCAATTGCACCCCAATCAAGTGTCCTGACGTCAGGCGACGCGTTCAGCTCCCAGCTCACAGGAGGGCTGCAGCTCTACACACAACAGGAGTTTCAAACACCCAACAAGTTCCAACATGGGGAAGCCGCTCTGTTGCCTTTTTGGCTTCTGACACGACAATAACCATAGGTGAAACCAGGCAGGTGCAGCAGTCACAACAGCCTTGTTTACCAACTATGTCCAAAACAAAGCACAGGAAGAACGTAGCTCTAAAAAAATCTGTAAAATACAAATCACAACTCTGCCCACCCTATTGGCAATCACTGTTTAAGGGGTTTCTAATTGGTATATGTGTTCTTTAACACATTTCCCCCTCTAGATTTAGAGGTATTTTAATCTTCATTTATTTCTAGCCCTCCAAGTAGCACACTGTTGAAGATGAATCTAACGAAGGTTGTCCTCATTAACTTGCCTCTTTTTCATCTATTTAAAACTGCTACTATGCTGACCCTGCAATCATACCATTTTGCCTCAGACAAAATACCTTCCTAAATTCTTGCTGAGGAGGTGTGCTTTTGTGCAGTGTGGGCCTGCAGATATACGTCTTAATCAAGCCGTTTTATAAACTACCCCACAACTTCCAATTAAGTATGTTGCTATCCACAACTGGTCAACTTCTTTCTGCACTTTGCCAAACAGCTGGTACAGCTCTGCACTTGGTGAAACGAAGCATGAGTTGACCAAATGTTTTGGGGTTCATCTGGATGAAAGGTGAGTTCCAAGTCATCATCAGCTAGGTACGCTGTTGGCAGTAGACGGTTTGAAAGATCTAGTCGACTGAACTGTCATTCAGTTTCTTCCGACCTTGAAACCCCCTGAAATTATATAATATTTGCTGCTTTTCAAAGTGTAAAATAACAGCAGCATACTTTGAAATTGAAGGGGTTAGAAAGATGAAACTATGGCCAACTAATCACCTGCCACCAACTGCAAGTGGGTTCATGAAAAGATTACAAGATTACCAGGAAACAGATCAAACTGGACTTAGCAGCATCCCTCTTTTCTCTACACCTAAACTGGGGTTATGAAGTACCTGGTATTGCATTACTGATGCTGCCACCACTCCTGAGTCCCTGTTTGATCTCAGAGAGATGCTAATCTCTACAGTTTTGAACCTGTCTTAGATCACATAATCAGATCTTTCTACAATGTCCTAATGTTAACGCCGCCAAAAAAGCAGAATTGTTTGAAAGCTGTTAGCGCTCTCTCTTTCATGCATAATCTTACCTGGTTATTTTTGGCCAAATTTTTGCTTGCCCAAACCTGCAGCTGTGTATTGTTCACTGAACAATCCTTTTTGGTGGGGAAACGTCAAAGGATGGTGTAAAACCTACTGTTGAGATGATTGTCAGTTGCACAAAGAACATCAAGATATTGGTTATTCTCAAAGAAGCAATTGTTAAGACCTCCATTTAAGGATCATTATCACACAA
This sequence comes from Jacana jacana, assembly GCA_013400555.1. NCBI lineage: Eukaryota > Metazoa > Chordata > Aves > Charadriiformes > Jacanidae > Jacana > Jacana jacana. The sequence goes on along the minus strand of VZTM01016472.1, from coordinate 26,884 downwards.
TCACTTTTTGCCATAAGGAGGTTCCCCACAAAACTGCCTTTCCCTGTTGCTCAGTTAACAACTGAACTTCTTGCTAGTGACAAATGAAACCAAATACGTGGATGCAGAGATGCTGGCTGTCAGCCGCACGGGTGCTGGTGCCTTTTGGAGGCCTGCTGAGAGTAGACAGAACCATGTAAGCTCTGTGGTCCCTTTCTGAAAAATAACTCAGTAGTACTGGAAAAGTCCTTGCTGCTCTAAAAAGCCATTGGCACCCCATTTTTATGGGGTTTATGGACAATAAATGAGTTTCACAAAGTATTGGGTCCAGTTCCCAAAATTTAGCACATATAGTCATTTGCAGAAGAATTTCAATGCTCACAAGGATGCCCTCTTGTCACGGATTCCCACAGGAAAGGAAAATGAGGACTAGGAAGAATGCTCCCAGCCTCCTTGCTTCCCCCAGCAAATGGGGACTAACCAGGACTGACCTGACCAACAGCTTCCAGTCTTTAGCCAGTTACGTACACCGGGGAATAGTCACAGGCTTTCTTCCCAAGACTCATTGATCAAATGATGGTGCCCTGTTTCTTTAATCCATGTGTGTCCATTTCTACCCTCTTTTGAATCACCAGCGATGGCTAAGGCAGGAGAAAGGGTAGTAATGATGAGCAGTGCATGAGATGAAGCGAGACAGACTTCTTTCTCAGAGTCTTTCTCACAGATGTGTCCAAGATGCAGCATCAGAAAGAAACATAGTGGTTTTCTGGCCTTTTCCTGAGGAATGGTTCAACACTCAAGATGATATGGACATATCCCAGTGGATCCTCTGCCACTATTGAATTTGCCCTGTGCCCACTTCCAGATTGAGCAAAAATAACCTGAGTGAAACTATAAGTACGCCAACATTTAAATTGTTTCAGGTCATGCTCGGTGTCAAAACTCCTCCTTACGCTATACAGGACCAGCAAGCCAATTCCCCTTAGTTTCAAGAATGTGATTAAGAATGTGAGCTTCAGTGGGACAAATAAGCTGTGCTGTGCATTCAGAGAACTAATATGGAAATTATTTTTCCTTCATGGAAAATAGAAGCATCTGTCCAGTCAAGCAAACCAAGCAAGGATTCTGCATTATGAAATACTCTTTTTATAACTATTGACATTTCAGTCAGTAGTGCCACATGTCAATAGTGGTTTTATTGCTCAAATTTAAAGTACAGCTTTCAGGACAGGATTCATCTAAGCTGACATTGTCTGATCAGCAGCATATTTCCTGCTCCTGTGAGCATATACATTATTTATACAGCCTTGCACTGGCAAGTATTTGCGCTTTACAGGAAAAATTTTAAGATCTGGCATGTTTTCTGTTTCTCAATGAGAAATACAAGCTTAGAACCACACATGCTTTCTAAGACAATTAAAGTTCCATGTTAGGCCTCTCTCCAGAACTAATCTTCAAGCTGCAGCTCACACAGGCTTCCACGTCTGCTGGGCTCCCCTTTTCCAGCACAGTAGTTAACAGACAGATCTTAAATACTGTGCATACCACATTTTCTCCAGTTCCTCCTCAGATTAATACTGAGCTCCAGAACAGAAGTTCTGGCTAGCTGAGCATACCCTCTGATCGCATACCAGTAGATTGCTGCTCATTTCTCCCATGTCCCACTTCTTGGTATTCTGACGGTACCCGGCAGACTGTTTTTTCACAGCTCAAGTGCTATTGTTCTAATCAAACTGAGAATCACTCCAGCAGCCTTCACTCCAGATGTCCTCCCCCACGGCACCAGTACATTCTTAAAATCATCCAAGAAAATTCATTACTTCTCATGCCATTAGTGAAAAATAAATGGCAGCTGATTATGGTTTTTAAGGCTTGAACTTTAAGGATAATAAACTTAAATGATCTATTTTCCAAAGTCAACACAGCCTCCACTACTGTACTTCAAACAAAAAAACCACCACATACCTACTTAGAGCGATAAAGAAATGCGATACAGTTCCTGGGCATGAAATCCATGCAGATAATTCCTTTGCATAATTCTGATTATCAGACACGATAAAGCGACACTGTTGAAGGATATTAGACTTCAGCAGAAGCAAAATAAGAAGATGATTCACTCACAAAGGAAGGTAATTATTTGAGAGCATTGTTTTACTAATAATCACCCAAGTTCAGAGGAGAACACCTGCACAGTACCATCTTTTACTTTAAAAGGGGGGAGAGCAGTACTCTGAGCTGATGAATTTGATTACAAAGCAGAGCATATAGGGCAGACCACCTATGGGGAATGATCTATAGCTTCATACAAAACCTGGTTTTATAACCTGCTTTTGTAATAATTTAGCTCGAGACAGCATTTTTTATCCTTTTTAGAAAGCGAAACAGGTAAAGGATTTAGAAACCTTCTCATTTTCTATCTTAGTAAATTAATCTGAGCTACTACCACTTGCTTGATAAGAATAATTTTAAACTCATAATCTATAACTCATTAGCATACACCCATCTTATAGAAAAGAGTCTGCCACGCATTTTTCACATAGGCACATCATTTCTGATTATTTCAATTCAATTTTAAAGGATCTTTGACAGGGCTACTGAAAGGCTTGTCAAAGAACAGGGAAACATTATGACATTCTTTCCCCATATCCCTTTCCAGAGCATGAAATATGAGGGCCATTTCTAATAGAATCAAGGCTAATTTAAGACATCGTTAATCTTTACTTTAGGGCTGCTATAGCTGGGGAGGTTACCTCTAGCACACGGCAGCTGTTCTTCAGTGCACATCTGTAGTCAGATCCTAACACATACCCCAGTTATTAAAACACAAGCTTCTTGATTCCAAAGCAAAGACATTGCAAGCATGTACTTTACCAGCTACAACAAACACAGACACCTGAATTTCAATACAAGTTGTTGTTTTTTTTCCAAATGTCCAATAATTTAAAAAGGTATCTGCTGCTTTTATTCATTCTATTCATTTTTAGCTGAAAGACAAAGAGTAGATATATAAGAATATATATAGACATATTTTTTTTTACTGACTGGAAACTGCTTCCCCCAAATAGTATTTTCTTTCTATGTTAATAGAGTATTTTATCTGCTCTCTAGCATGAAAAACTGGAACTGGTTTGTATTTTTAGTTGAAGTGCATCATCAGAGCTGTTACACACATCTGTTCAACAAGCCTATTGCAATGACACAATCCACACAAAGCTGTGGCATCGCTACAGGTAAGACACAGTGCATGTAGCGGGCCAAAGGCTGCCTCCTGCACAGCTCTGAGCAGTCCTGCCGAAACCAGGGGGGCACTCACGCTTCTGGGGCAAAGAGGAGCAATTCAGTACGCTGGAGTGCTGCTCCTCTGCAGACTGCTATGAAGGAACCAGCTGCTCTGCAACACCCAGGGCAGATGAGTAATTGTCACATGAAACGAAGACCCGCATGAGCTGGAATATGAAACAATGAAAAATTCTCATGCCAACTAATAAAAAACTTGAGAAAATAATTACTAAAAGAAATATGAGGTATATGAATAAAAAGTGAAGGACTAAAAAGGCTATACAAGTTAAGTTTGTCCATATCAACACCAGAACTACAGCAGCAAGAAGAACCTCTGATAACTGTTTGTGCTACGTTCCCGTTGCAAGGCAGAGGTTAGGCTCTAATGCCTCAGAGTCCCTAAATACGTCTGGCTGGTTCTGGGGGAGAGCAGTGCTCTCCTGAGCCAGGAGGGGCTGTCTGCGAACAAAGCTGCTCCGTATTTCTCCTGCAGCGTCTGCCAGGGCACCCCTGGCTGCGATTTCAGGACACTCTTGATGGATGGAATGGTAGGATGTTGGTCCAAGCAGACCATCACCTGTTACGCTGACAAATACTGATTTCCTGGGCCAAAAATATAAATCTGTAAAGGGTGAGTGTCAGGAGGATGGAGCCAGGCTCTTCTCAATGACATCCAGTGATAGGACAAGGGGCAACGGGTGCAAGCTGGAACAGAGGAGGTTCCACTTAAATATGAGAAAAGACTTCACAGTGAGAGTGACTGAACACTGGAAGGGGCTGCTCAGGGAGGTGGTGGAGTCTCCTTCTCTGGAGACATTCAAAACCCACCTGGATGTGTTCCTGAGTGACCTGCTCTAGGTGTTCCTGCTCCAGCAGGGGGATTGGACTGGATGAGCTTTCAAGGTCTCTTCGAATTCCTGATATTCTGTGGTTCTGTGATAACCGAGTGACAGACTGCCCACCGCTGAGGGAAAGCCAGGTGAGGGGTGGAAACGAGCTCTCGTGCAGATGAGTACATGGCTGCCATGTGCTGAATGAGCAGATGACACTGTTTTTTAGCAAATCTGAGATGAATGGAAGCTGCATCACTTCTAAGCGAAGAACTGAAGGAAACTTCAAAAGGAGATGAAGAACTGAAGTTCAGAGATATTGATGAGAACCACACCAAAACGCTGAGGGAGGAAGCTCCTGAAGCACTGTTAAAGATAGTTAATACAATACAAAATGAACAGAAATTGCTATCAAACAGGAGAACCACCGATGTGAAATTGCTAATGTAGGGTAACCTACCTCGATGTGAAAAATGGAGAAAAAACTACTTTTACCAAGAAATTCACCGTTCTTTTTTCTTCACAACCTTCTGCTTAGTAACTTGGAAAAATCATACAGAAGAGAATACAGTAAAAATCAACGGGTGTACTGATAGCAACACTTACTCAAAGATTACATTTTCCTGTAACATGTTTCCAAACAACAAAAAGCACCAGACAACTCTTTCTGAGCCTCAGTTTTGAGACACTGAGAAAATACAGCGCTGCCTGTGACCGCTCTCCTTGCCTCTCCTCGGTGTCTGTGACACATGTGCTGGGTTTCCATCCAGTCCTGAAGTGAGAAGGAGACAAGTAGCAAACAGGAGCTGGTGCTACCAAAGGCCTGGAAGCTCTGCAGTCCAAATCAAGCATACTACAGGAATGCTCCCCAATGCACAGCACAGAAGAAACATTTCCAACAGCTAGCAAGTGTATGCAGTTGCCCTCAAAGTTAGGAATGTATCAGTGCTTGTGGTAAAGATGGTCTGCTAACGTTCTGCAATACGTGACAGATCCAAGAGCAAGAGTCCCCAGAGCCTGCTGTTAGGGCCAGCCTATTCAGTCACACTAACAGTATTTGATTTTGGAGCCTGGCATTTTTCCACAATACAAGGAGGGAACAATTGAGGTAATTCTGGGTCCTTAGTATCTTCACATTTCTACATAGCTGGGGTCTTGAAGTCCCATGGGAAAAGGAGAGAAACTACACATATGAAGCCTACAAAGCCTCTAGGAATTCCTAAAGATCTCTGAGGAGAACGGTTAAGAGAAGAGAGGAGTAGCTGCTCCCGCGGACTGGGTGCCCAGTGTTCCTTGGGACAGCAAGCTACTTTGTTTAGAAGGCATGATCTCCTGAAACAGCTTCTAAGGGGAACCCCAAGGACTCTCCCAGCCCACAGCAAGCTTTTGGATGGGCACTGACCTGCTACAGGACAAGATCCACCATCCCAAAGCCCTAGACATTTCACTTCTTTTTACCTCATCTTGCCTTCTCTGTTTCATCTCTACAGATGCCAGCCTTGCCATAGAGCAACCAAAGCCAGACAAGAGCATTTGTTCTATGCTAAACTTCTTTTCCTTTTAACGCTGGTACTCTGCAGAGACCAGTAAGCATAGTTCCATAAGGGGAAATGAGTGCATTATTTTTGCCTTCATAAAGTCTAGCCCTTCCCTCCTTAGCTGTCTAGTGATCCCAGACTGAAAACATGCCAAGATATTGCAACAGAAATGCTTCGTTGGCTTTGTCAACCAAATAAGAAAACAAATGTTTTCAAGCAATCATTCTGTTTAAATTAAGCCTGCAAAACATACAATTGTATCAAGAAGAAATATACTGCATTTTTGTATGCTGAAACTGAAACATTTAGAGAGCCTATATGAAAAAAAAAAAGGCAAGTTTGCCATTTTCCTAAGTGACAAAGATTCTATCAATCTCTTGTGTACTGTTCTACCAAATCCTCAGGTCTAATATAACTTAAGAGGTGTATCACAAATGCTTTGTGAACATCGATGACCATACAGCAAGGGCAAAAATCACTATGTTTGTAGAGGTCTCAGGTCAGGTGAAACCTTTCACGGTGTTCGTTTCTCCTTTCAAGGCTCAAATACTTTTTTTTCACTATTTGCAATGCTGGTTCAAGTTATTTCACACCCAGCCACCTAGCTACTATTTGCTTTCATCTTCTCCTGAAAACTGAAGGGCAACCTAAGGAAGCACCAGCTTGGTATCAGTTGGGCCTACCAATACCATGGTAATGTCTCAGTTTGTAATTACCTCATGTACCATGCTAATGAGTAGGATACAATCATCTCAAATTGTGAGATAACGTTCTGCCACATTTCCTGTGCTTGTTGCTGGAGATGTGACAGATTACTGATATGATCCCAAATCCAGCAAAGACATAAAAACAAACTTAAAAGCCACTGGTAGCACGAGCAGCTGAATGCCAGCATCCTTCTCGCTCTCCTAAGCAAGGTGAAACATCTCACTAGAGAAAATCTAATCATTTTCCAACCTGATGAAAATAAAGAAACAAACAGGAAAGGACTGGCAAAGACAAGAGGATACTACTGATGGTGTAGAGAAGGTTTGTGAGACCTGGGATGATGTGCTGCAGGATGATACTGTGCTGCCTGCACAGAACTACTTGTCCATGTCAGCTCCAATCCTGCGAGAGCTCTGTTTGTAGCCATGGGGTTTGCAGGGAAGCGATGTTCAAGATTACTAAACAAAAGGCACTTCCCCAAATGAGAGACAGGATTGTCACTAACAATGCTTTATTTCTTCAGATCTCCCACTGAGTTACCATTCCTAAACTGGGATTACTGGGCCAGGGGAGCTTTCCTCCAAATCTGAGAAACCAATCCCAATGCTGTCTGTCTAACGGTTCCTGTTTAGGTCAGCCAGCCAGGAATGACGATCCCCCTGAATCACTGCGGTGCACGCTTCTTCCCCTCTCTAATTCTGGTAACAAATGTGGTGTTTCGACAAAAGGGGAAGCTTTGCAAAAGTAAAAGAGGTAATGCAGAAAAAGCAAAAGGTTGATATCACATTATTCCAGGAATTTGGGAAAGCACTAGTGTAAATATTTCCTGATCCTTTCTTCCACTTTCTAAACTGCATGGCTAAATATAGGCCCTCATTTGCTGTCTCAGTTAGCATACTTTGTTCAAATATAAGTATGATAAAAGGGTTTGAGGACTAAGACTAAGATCAGAAACTCAGCAATGGAGCTTATCATGTGTTTCATGAGGTGTCAGATGGCCTGTAATGAAACATTTGGAGTAGAATTCAAATAGACCCGCGGTTCTAAGAGTTATTCAACAGTGAGTTAATGAGCGCACTCCTTTATAAAATGAAGGACTTCAGAGTGCTTTTATTGAACCATAGCCTTTTTGTAAAGCATTTACTATGGAAACCAAGTTCTGTGAAAAGATCCAGAATACAAGGGAAACCACAGGTATGGTGTCTGAACCAGCTTTCTGACCAAGGAAACAAGGATTTTAAAGCCTGGTGGCAGGGGGTGATTGGATAGGAAGATAAAAATCCCTGTTCAACAAAAGCAATGTCTGGTATCCTATCTTGAAGAGTGCAGATTTTAGTGATAAAGAGCAAGCTGTTACACTCCTCCTCTATATGCATTTCCCTGGCTTGAGAATATTTCATTAAAGCAGATTTTTAAAAAGACACAGCTATTTAGAGTGGTTTTTCACTCATCATAGGCAATTGTAAGCTCTAATGATCATTTGCCTAGCTGACCTCTCTGTAGAAACAACATTATAAAGACTAAATTAAAAAAAAAATAATCAGGTCTGCCTAGGAATGTCTGGACCAGCCACTGGGCACAGAAAGTAGGAACTCTGCTGTGAAGCAGTACAGATGTGGTGCAAGCTTGAGAAACGATCACAAAGCATGAAGCCTCTGACCTCTGAGAAACCCAAACTCACAGATACAACTCCCATGTTCTATACAATCTTCCAAATACTGTTACAGGGGCTCTCATTAACTAAGCATTCTGCTCCTCAACAACACTCTTTCTATGTCTGAAATGTGTTTCTGTGCGCACACCTGGAAGGTGTTAACTTCCTTTTTCCTGCAAAAACAGCCTCAAGCAAGAGGTTCAATAGCTACAAGGTTACAAGGATGCACTAGCCCTAAGTACAAGCCTTTTGAGAAGGAGGAGGACAGGGGAAAAAAAAAAAAGCCCACTGGAGAAAAATAATTTATGGGGTTTGTTCAGCAGAACTCGATGGAAAGCAGAAGAAAATCTATGCTGCTTCGCAACTTCTTGTCAACTGGGTGAATCGAAAATGTGCTGAGTTACACATTTCAATGCCCACACCCAAAGGATGCACAGGGAGTGGAGATGAACAGAACTACATGTTCCTTCTTCAAATTGCACCTATTATCCAGTATACCAGTAGAAACATTTCCCATAATAATGACACGTGTACGCCTCAAAAGCTGTTTATCTGGCAACACTGATGTATACTTCATTAAAGTATTAACTGGCACATCACCCTACTAGTTTATTGCAAAGATTTAGGGAAAAAAACCCAGAGCCATCTTTTGTCCACATTTTAAGTATAGCAAAATAGAAGCACGGACCAGCATTTTCTTGATGAATTTACACAGCTTTGGAACCACAGACTGTTTACATGGATGACACAGACTAAAGTGTTTGTCCTGCTCTGTAATACTGCTAAGTGAAGACAGCTGGATTCTATTCCACCACCACCATCAATCAAGAGAGCTGCCAACCAAATGCAAATGAAGAAACCAGTTATCGTTGAAAACAGCAAAAGTCAAAGGAAAGGCAGAACTGGATGTAACTAGATCACAGATCATGTTAAAAAAGTTAAAAAAAGAATCGGAATGACTTTCAAATTGAATCAATTAAATGTGGAAATTAGGAAAACACAAATGTTGAATTTTGAGTTGCCAAAGAGAACAGCGGCTCCTCCAGTAACACGAGTAATTCTTTCCCACCTTCACTGGGCCAGGAGAGAGTAAATGGCACCTCTGGATGGCTGTTTTGTATCACAAACCACTTCCTCTTGCACATGAGGCAAGAAGCAGAAGGCTTCAAGGTGCCCTCAGAAGCAGTTATTTCGGGTTACATCTAACACAAGCTGCACCACAGGCCTAAAACTTCAGGTGTTCAGTTCTTCACCTGGATGTTCTGGAGGAGGGGTCTTAAACACATTTGGCAACAATAATGATAATTACATACTGGTTTTACTACTCTAATGCAGAACTGCCTAAAACACTCAGGGGCAAACTGTTTTGAGAAGAGCAATAGTGTGGAAGCATGTAAAGGATTATGTTAAAAATATCCCATTTAGCTTGCAGCTTAGGCAGGGAGTGAACCAAAACACAAAATATTTCCACACACACAAAAGCTAGTAGGGACCTTTATACATTTATCTCCCACAGCTTCTCTTTGGATCCTAAATGACCATGGTGCCAACAAGCAGAGCACATCACTGATTGCCCACTCCCATTTCTAATTCCCATCTGCCAAACACCTGTGACAGAAGGATCAGCATAAACCCCAGCCTTTTCCCTTTTATAAATAAGAGCCAGTTTGCTGAAATGATTCCACAAATAGGAGTAGCACACATCTGCAGCGACAAGGGAGAACAGGTAAATTCACATTATTGGCAGGTTTTTAAAATACCTATAGCAATTTTGTAGTTTGTCTACAGCTACATTAATGCAGCTGGTGTGATCCAATCTGTGCATATTTACTGGGTATAATGTTACTATATTTACATTACTAGTGTATCCAAGTATATTTTTGGGAGGGTAAAAAACTGAGGGAGTGGTGACTGACTCAGGATCCCACATATTAGATGTCCGTTTGGAATAGGTTTCCCAAGGTATCTAATTTCACTTGCAGCACTCTATGTCTGGGATTTCTCAATGTCTAATTGATGGAAAATATTATGTCTGTGTTTTAATCCAATTCCTAAAAGGCATTCCCTTTATATGGTTATAAGTATGCTAGTTGGGTATTCCAGCAGCCTTTTTGGTACTGCCATACCAAAGAAATCATGCTAGACTTTCCATAACGGGCATGAATTCCTGTGGCTGCTCCGTCTTGGCTTTTTTAACTATCAACAAGATGTCCACCAATATACTCTTAGGAGTCACAAACTATTTGGAACATCAAATATTTGAAATTAATTTCCTAAAGGTCTATACAGACCCAAAGAAATCCTTGAGTTATGACTGAGTCCTGCAGGAGTGAGCAGAAAAGAAAACCAAAATAACAGGAAATCTACTGAAGGAGGAACGAGAAATACCTAAAAAGAAGCCTCATTTGTTAACACCGAGTCCACGTGTTGGGTAGATGTACCAAGAAGCAGCATTTTTCTAGGAGAAGAAACATCAGAAGGTATTTTTGATTTAAGTTTCTGAGGATCACATTCACTTCTAATTTATCTCCATTATAACTGCACTTCACAGTAGGAGCTACTTTGCCTCTGAACCATCAGATCGGGATCTGATTCTGCAGGCGTATGATTAGAAGCCCAGGGACGGGCACCTACTTCGTTATCATCTTCTTTCCACCCAAGACCAAAGGAATGGACAGAAGGGAAATAAGTTACGATGCAGAACTCTAACAAAGCTGTCGATCCTCTGCTCTACAAAATGGATCACTTGGTCTTGATCTGCACCACCACCAAGAGGACCGAGAAAAGTCATTGATGAATTTGAAGAAAGTGGAAAACCAAGAACCAGTAAAAGACGTGACAAGGGAAAAAACAAAGGATAGATTGATGCCACCAACTTGCATTTGCAATTATGAATTCATTTCTTTGGGATGTACTGGGTTTCAGCCCATTGGCAGGGCCAGCAACAGTCCAGGAGGAGCTGAGACGTTCAGATCCTCAGCAGCTCAGTGATCCATCCCGACCCGCTGTTCCTACCGAGGCCCGGCCACGCGAAAGCAGATGAAAGAACACTTCAGTCCCAGTGTTCCAACTGCTGTTCAATCCCTGAGTGGAAGGCAGCAGCTTACTCAAAAATTACAGGTCCAAGCCCCAAACTTACAGCATAAGTGGAAAAAACCCCCAACAAACATATATGATTTCTGAAAACAAAATTATCAATTCTGTTTTTATATTCACATTGCCAAAGAACATGTAATTTTAAAGCTGAGACTGTTACAAACTTGTGCCTCATATTGAAATAAATATGGTTTATATACACTGTTTGTAAGCCAACAATTCAGATATGCTTTTTTGTAAGCTAAGTACAGTACTAATCACATGAAGACAAGGATAGAAGATTCTACCACATTGAAAGCTCAGGGAAATTCAGGACTCATTAACAAACTGAGAGTCCAAAAATCCGTACTCCAGAAGGAAGAACTCCATGAAACGGCCGACTCCCACTTACAGTAGAGTATAGGCAAAATTCAATTAAACCCATGTAAGCAAAGTTGCAGCCACAAGAACAAAACTGATGATCCTCTGCCATAGAAAGAACAGCTCCTTCGGGAAAAGCTTACATCAATATACTTAACCTTTCTGTTCCAGAGGACTGCCAAAGCACCTCACTTTGGCAAGGACACTCATGTAAACAATCATCAATTAAATTAAAAACCTGGGAGAGAAATCTAGTTGAATCCCTTCTGGGAATGACTTACAGATATAAATCAAACACCAATGGAAGGGAACATCATAATAATCATTCCTATAAATCCAAAGTTTATAATTCTTCAAACACCTCCAAACCAATTAAGCCCACGCAGACCTTGAAAGCCAGTATCACGTTAGAACATTCAGGCAAGCTCTAAACTTATTTATACATACAACACAGATAGCACTTCTAGCCCACTAGACACACCAAGTCTGAGGACAAGGAAGGTGACTTGTCCATTTCAGTGACAGATAAAACAGGTCAGGTACGTAGAGGTGCACTTGCACCCAGTAAACACATCCAGCAAGGGTCAGCAAACCGTAAGTGAAAATTGTAGCTTTTCAAACCCTTTGACTGCCCCACCTACAGTTCCACTGTCTGCTCATAGAATCATAGAATCATTTAGGTTGGAAGAGACCCCTGGGATCATCAAGTCCAACCATCAGCCCTACTCTACAAGTTCTCCCCTACACCAGATCCCTCAACACCACATCTAATCTACTCTGAAACACAGTCAGGGATGGGGACTCCACCACCTCCCTGGGCAGCCCATTCCACTGACTGACCACTCTTGCTGTGAAAAACTTTTTCCTCATGTCCAGCCTAACCCTACCCTGCTGCAGCTTGCAGCCATTCCCTCTTGTCCTGTCGCTCATTGCCCGTGAGAAGAGACCAGCACCAACCTCCCTACAATGCCCTTTCAAGCAGTTGTAGAGAGGGATGAGGTCTCCCCTCAGCCTCCTCTTCCTCAAACTAAACAACCCCAACTCCCTCAATCGATCCTCATAAGCCTTATTCTCCAGACCTCTCACCAGCTTCGTTGCCCTCCTCTGTACTCGCTCCAGCACCTCGATATCTCTCTTGTGCTGAGGTGCCCAGAACTGGACACAATACTCAAGGTGTGGCCTCACCAGTGCTGAGCACGGGGGGACAATCACCTCCCTACTTCTGCTGGTAACTTGACTTGGTTTTATGGCAGTGGATAGATGTCTTTCCAGAGGTGTAAGTATGCTGCAAATGGAAAAACAGCCCTGACCTTAGTCACTCACTAAGAAGCCTAACAAGCAATATGGCAGTGAGAACTGGGGGATGACAAGGTTGTTTCTGCACAAAGCTGGGTAGTTCTACATTTTAATCTTTCCAATATTTACATCTTACTGAATATAATTATTTTAAAGAACCAGTCATTATGATCTGAAGGTTTTATGAAAAAGTCTCCTTATCTTTCCTGTCAACCATGGGCCATAAGGCAGTAAAGCTGGCAGAAAGCATCTTTTGGGCACGCTCTAGCAAGAACAAAAGCAAACTCTTCCAGCTGCTCTGGTATTGTCGTAATCAATCTGATGGACAACATTATTTCAGGCTGCCTGTCAGCTTTCTGGAAGCTTTGGCCTTGTAAGGGTGCATCACCAAAACTTCTGCTTTGTCCCCTGTGCACTGTTAAACTGCAGGAGCTAATGGTTTCTCCATAGCAGAAGGGCATGAGCCATCCTCTCCTCTGCGCTCTGGCAGCAGCCTGGGGAGTGCACCCAGGCGATGTGGAGAAGCTCTGGCAATTTAAGTGACCTGTCTTTCAGCTGGGAATGAACTCCAGGCACCCATTAATCTCCAAGTGCCTCCTGTCTCTCAGGTAGCATGGGCCTGGATATTTAGACTCCAGAGGAGACCAGGTGTACTGTAAGGAGACCATTAAAAGCTGCTCATCACTCCATACCGCATTCTGAGCTTTGCAGAGTAGTTGTACTGCAACATTTAATCTGGCAGTGTTGACTCCTGGTGGAGATCTGCCAGCGTTGAAACACGGGTTCTAAAGGTCATCTTAAAATATATCAGCAAAGGGCCTGGGGAGGAAGAGGGTCAGAGCTCAAAAGCAGGAGAGCAAGTTTTCCCCATTCAGGGAGTTCTTGAACAACACCTTTCATTTTTGGCTTCCTGTCTTCACGGGTCAAGGTCCCACAGATCACAAGATGGGAGAGCATCAGGAATCAGGCATGCTTTTCCGAGATCCTCAGTGAGATAAAATCAACTCCCATTCCAATCCCATCACTTGCCTAGGGCAAAAGGATGCTATGCAAGAAAAAAGGCTTCTGGTTTTGGACAAACAAGGGCCGTGAGCAGGGCAGAGTGCATCCTTTGACAGGTTTGGGTGTGAGAGCATTTCTCCATGTTTCCCTGGACTGTTATAGAAAAGATAGCTCTTTGTGTTAAGTTTTTCCCCTCCAAACCTGCTTTGAATGGAGCGTGAACAGCTGTGTTTCCTCATTGGCCTATCACACACGTGGCGAGCACTTGGCACACACCACCAGCCCAGATACTCAAGGAAAACAGACACCCGCCTATGCAAATACAGCCCATGGCAGGTTTCCTCAATTATCATGTCTCAGCCTCTCACTGCAAACTCTTAAGAAATCACACTTCATTCTGGCACTGCTGGTTTGATACCTCCATTTTACAGCTAGTGGACATGAGACAACTGGAATTCAGATATGCCCTTGCCCAAGTCAGAGGAAAGTTTATGGCCAAATATGTTCTCATTAGCTTTCTGGCAGAGATACTGGAACTATTGCTGGCCTGTACGTGCCTGCATTAGCAAATGTTGTGCATAATGTTCCTACCACATCTCTAGCTGGAAGCTGTTCTGGCTATGACTTCTGCCATTTTGAGTATTAAATATGCCTTTGAAAGATTAAGGTGGAAATTTCCAAAAGCGTCTAAGGAAGACAGGCGCTCAGATCATAATGGAATTCAATGGAGTTTACCTTCTGAAATTCTACCTTAATTAATTTTGGTTCCAGTTCAAACAGGACATTATAAAACGTTATGATCAGAATATCAGAAACCACATTACTAACTTAAATTTTGCAATCTCTAAGTGATTAATACTTTGGTTAACAAGCCAGAAACCTTCAGACCCCATTTCCTTTCCGTGTGTCAGCCAGATTAACACCACACAGGATAGAAAGAATGTATTGCCTGGCTCTCCGTTCATCCTCAATAGTTCCTGTCACCGAGTCATTTGCTTCTACTGCTATGACTTCACACAACACCAATCTCATACTGATCTGGCTTTACAAATACGGATGCACTAGATCTCTGGAACTGCAATTAGGGAGAGACTGTCAGACAAAGGAAATACTTGTGTTATACATCGGTATTCTTCAGTTGGATAGCAGTGTTACTTACCTTTTGTGTGTGTGTACTGGCTATTAAAGTCCACTGTGCTAGATTTGTATTGCTCAGGTACACAGTAAAGCTTCGCTAGGAAATACAGGTGGCAAGGCCAGCAGTGGTAGGGCAAGGATGGTGCTATCATCATATAAAGTGATAAATGAAGAATCAATCCTGTCTTCACCTCCAAAGGTTAGATTTGGTACAGTTTTGTAAAGGAAGGAAGGGATAAGTCTTGCAGAGAGACAATAAAACCAGGCAGAGCAAAGCAGTGAGTATTCTGCCTGCAGAACCAGCCTTCTTTGGGAAGGTGCATAAGAGCATGTAAGACAGTAAATACATCTAGGATGGGCTTAGGAGAGAGGGAGGATCCTCTTCTGCTTTCATCTCTTTCTGCTGAGGAAAACTCTCTTCCCGTAACCATCCTCCCCTTGCCACTTAACAAGTAGAAAAACGGATTGAGGAAGAACAGTAACAATGTGGGAGCAATCTGAAGAGGAGGTGAGGGTGGTATTTAGAGAAACCACAAGTTCTCATGCTCATTATCTCCTCACCAAATGAAGTCTTCTTACCCACCTGTGCATTGTTCTCATCCAGCTGCCCTACTTCTGTTTATTATGTAGCGTTCATTAACTGGTTCTAGGGATAGCAATTGAGAGTGAGTAATTATCTCCCTAGCAGAAGGAATAAGGGTCAGATTCTTAAAGGTGACCGGTGAAGGTTTAAAAAACAGAAATGAAAAAACAATCAGACCTATTTTGTCACTTGGTGCTGCATAAAGAAAACCTGGATTTAAATGAAGAGACACACTTTGTTTATACTCCAAAAATTTTGCATTGCCAAAGCAGATTTTGATGGGACAGTCACAGCTTCCAGAGACTCTTTACTACAGTCACTCCCCCCCTTTCCAGGTGGATAAATGCCGTGTGGTCCCTCTGTGTCTTCTTTATACAGAGGGTCCATTCAGTTACCAATGCTAAATCACAGTCTCAGATCTGTTTCACTAACAGTTTGGCACATGTTATCACACACCCAGGTAACGTGATTTAAAACAGCAGTTAAAGATGTGGTAGCAGAGTATTTATCAGCCATCCAGGCACATCAGTACGGCCACTGGAGGGTTACTCATCTGGTTGCTGGAACATACTAAGCTTGTGCTGTTGGGAGGTTGCTGCTATTGTTACCTGTGCTAGCTGCTTTTTATTGCAATGCCAACTTTCCAAGGCCATGGTACCATCCTGGCCCAGAATACTGCTACTTTCCTCAGCAGTGATTACAGAATGCCACTAATTGCAGGGGTGAATGATAATGGCCACCACAGCCTACCGCCAAGGAAAGTGGTGGGACAAGGGTAAGCGAAGATGCAGCAGTTTAAGTAAAAGTGCCAAAAAAAGTGTCCCTATGTACTGATGTTGCCAGCAGCATAAATGAAAAATAAGAAGCACACTCAGGAAACAAGCAGTACCCAGCTGGTCTATCTAGCACTTGGAACGTCACCTCCAAGGAGGGAATGCACAGTGCAGGGGACTATCGCATAACCAGGAGGCAGGGCAAGTTCTGCTCAGAACACACTGGCTGAAACTGGGGTATCACCAGGACCACCAAACAGCACGAGAGCAGTAGTTTCAAGAAAGAGGAAAGCTGCTTCCAGCTGCGGCTGACGGAGTTTGCTTACCCTTGTCAGCTTCACGCTGCAGGAAGAGAAGCTCCTGTGGCATGTGGCTGCGGGACAGCCAGTGCTAGAGCAGCTGATGCAGATTAGCTCTGAGGCCGTGCATGGACGTTACCCTCGGAGCAGCAGCACACACAGTAACCCAACCCTCAATTTCTGCTGGAAGGAAGGTTTCTGAGATAGTTAAGAATGACGTATTTGTATCAGTTCGGTTTCTGTAGGTCTTGGTTCTCCTTTCCACAGATGAGAGTGCTCCTCTGCCTTGTTCAGATTTTGAGGTATTAAAAGCAGTGAAGTGCTTGGCTCTGATGGTAATAAGGGCAAAACCTAGATATGATTATGTGGATAGACGGATTCTGCTCAAAATTTGGCATTTGTCATTTTTCAGACTTGTGTTTTTTATCGGATTTGTTTCTGTATGCTGAGAAATGTGAGTCAAAAGGTCACATTTGGAAAACCCCACCATCAGTTACTCCAGCTTAGCTACAGACAACAACAGCTAAACTGGTATCAACTACAAAATACCTTTTCATTTATACTTGACTACTGGTTTTCCTCCCAACAGCCAGTACTGGGTCTTTTGAATTAATCCTTTCAATTGTTATTGTGAAGTATGAGTTAGAAAGTTAATGTAAACACTAAAAGGGAACTATATGAACTTCTTCACAATGAGAACTCATCTAAGCTACGGTTCCTGTATTGGAAGCCCACTAAACCAGTCTTGAACAGGCTAAACTCCGTGGTCTGATCATGATCACATACTAAAATCAAGTGCTAATGAAAATTTCAGAACACTGAAAAGTCTTGGCCACAGTTTTAGTTATTAGTGCCCCAGAGATTTGCTGTATGTCTTGGTTTTTTTTTCCATTTGCCTATAACGGCAATGTTTATTTTCATACAATTATAAAATTACAATCTTGGAATCAGCAATCATCCAGGAAAGAGTTTAAAAGCACGTTAGTCAGACCCAGGCTCTTGTCCCTGTGTAACGCCTCTGCTTTTTCACCCCTGTACTGGGGGTAGAGCATTTTCCTAGCAATCCTCGTAACTGATGGATGAAAACAGTTGCCTGTGTGTGCTGGAACAGCTATTAATTTTTAATTATTAGAAGCAGACATGGTAACGTTCCTCCTCAGAGCAAGAAGAGTTTTTATGTAGCATGGGTTTCATTACAGTGTTTTTCAGGAAAAAAATAAATCTGTCTCGGCTCATCATGGAAACAATACTTGTTTCCAGCTAGCAGCCTACAGATTTGTATTGTCATCAGAAAGACTTTCCAAGATCAGAGCTGACAGATCCAAGTTCAGAGCAGTGCTTTATAATACTTCTTAGTAAGCAAATCAGACTGCATTTAGTAAGCAAAGCCATGATTCTTTCCCTCAGAACTAAATGCATCTGCAGCAGGTAATTGTTCATGTTATTCAAGTTCTTTTGGAATCACTCATACTCTACAACCCAAAAAAACCCCAATCACCTACGTGTTACTCTGCCTGCTGGCTAGGGACCATGGTAAGCCACAGGACAGTGACCTCTGAAAACATTACAAAAAAGAGTACTAAAAGAAAAAGTAACATAAATATACACTTCACAGAAACTTGGGTATGTGTCAATAGCAAAGTCCACTTGGGAACTGATTCGCAATCACTGCCACGGGCCTACAAAGGAACCTTCGTGGCCAGCATTTTTAATTAAAATATTTTTAATTATAACAATAAGATTTCGCAATGCAGCTGTTTACCTAAATGCTTTAGTTACCACCTCTCTCTCTGACTGCCAAATTATACTGGAAAAAAAAGGAACCCCGGATATTTTTTTTCCCTGAGGATAACACCCTAGCTGGCTAAAAAAGATTCAGAGATGCTGCAATAAGGAGTTAAAAGCCTTAATACTAGAATGGTTAACATTCTATTAGCTGAAAAATCTTACTATTTCTGGTGCACTTGAGTCAAGGAAGGATGGGCCGTCTGTGTAGGGGACAATAGGAGTATTCTCTGGCTCACAGCCAGCTCATAATTCATAAAGTAGCTTTATCAGGCAAAGGTGGGTTTGTTGGTTTGGGTTTTTTTTTTTTGATTAATCATCTGCCAGAGCTCGAGAGTTTGTGGCTAATTGTTCTGTTCTTGACTGTGGAATGAATTAGAGAACAATGTGCAGTCCTAAACCAGGGAGGGAAAACATAAAGCAAACCCGTGAGCACATAATGAATAGTTCAGGTTGGTTGGGCACTTTGCTCTTCTGTTCCGAAGGATGTGGTGAAAATCCACGGCTCCAAGGAACAGCAGGCAGAAGCAGCAGATGTTGAAATCCTACACCGGGTGCTCACAGGTGACCGGACTCCTGTTGGACAGCTTGGTTTGTGCAATAATAGGTTTGAGCAAGGAAGAAAGGAGAGCCGGGTCACATTAGAAGGTTAACTCAGATTCAAGAAGTAACTGACTGAGGCAGCAGGTGTCCGAGGAATGATGAATGGGCAGCAATATCAAACAGACACCTTTCATTAGAGGCGGACGAAAAATACTGTGTAAAAGGATATTACAGAGCAGTTCTTGTGGCTACATCTCTACGCTCGCAACGTAAATTAAAGGGCTGTCCGTGCTGGCTTGTGTAAGGTCAGGACTGAGAAACCAAACTCACACTTGCACCAACCATCATTGTTAGTGCCTTCCCAGAGAAATCATCGTATTTCCAGTGGGGGGTGTGTGTGTGTTTAAACTTTAAGTTTTAAAAAATATAAACAAGAAAGAAATATGATATTAAAAGTGCTAAAGTAAAGAAACAAAAACATAGACTACCCCATTTGCAAATGAAGCACAATAGGGCGCTTGTCCACAACTCTCTCTCACTCACTTTAATAACAATACATCTACAAAAGAACATGGAAAACCAGGATGAAAGCTAGATAAATAGAACTATTGCAATTCTGAGGAAAAAAACCAATGTATTCTCTGCTTGGGCTTCCCATTTCCCTTGAGAATGAGAACTTGGAGGAAAAGGAAACACTTAGCAGTGCCAACAAATAGAGCTATTAAAGTAATGACAGAAAAGGACAGCAATGTTTAGATTAAACCTTCAAAAGAAATGCTGAAGTGATGATGATGATGACTGAACATACATAACCAATGCCTAATGCTATTAGATACTTCTGGGGTGAAGAAACAAAGTTGACTGACTGCAGAGAATGAACTAGCACTGACGCAGAACAAAAACAGTGACTCGGAGGAAAACGTGTCCTAGAGTCTGAAGCCCCATTTCTATGTTCCAGCTCGCCATCAACAGGACAGGGGTAAAGGCACTAGAGATTGCTGAGCTGTTCCAAACACCTAAGAGACAGGGAACTGACACAGTAATGCAGAGCCTGGCAGCAAAGAACAATCCATGTATTTAAATATGAAAGAAAACATTATTTTGTAGGAGCTAATTATCACGGTCTTTTTATTTTTTCTTTGCCAAAGTTACTCAGCAAAGCAACACCTGGCCAGCACTGTAACAGATCACACCAAGGCACTATTTACTAGGGCTCATTTGGAGTGAGTAAGCAAAGGCAGCGAAAGCTCTACTATGGTGCATTAAACTGCCAAAAAAATCCTAAATAAGAGACTCTATGCACATAGGTAATGGTAAGAAAAAGGTCGCACCCGTACACCGGCAAAAGAACTGGCTGCTGTGGAAACCTTTTCTTCATAGAACAACTCCTCATTTTCCTCTTTTCTTCATGGAGCCCCATTGCTATCAGCAATGGAAGCTCCACACATCCTAACGAGCAACACAGCTTTTGAGCCTGCAATCCATACACAAATCATGAAGAGCACTAAAAGCTGCATTTCAGCAACCATTTTCATGACATGTCGGGGACGCAACACCCTCTCTCCCATCTCCCCCAGTAAATATTGTCTCTGTATATGGTGATATTAGCAATACTGAATTCCAGCACCTCCTGACGTACCGGAGTGAACTCTGGGTTCTTAGACAGGATATACTATGCAATAGAAATAGAAAGAAAAACCAGAAGATCTATTTGGCTTGCCTTTACAAATGAAGGCCAATAGAAAGAGCACTCTCCACTCACCAGTTCATTCTGAACAGATGCAGTACTAAAAGATTAATATGATTAACCTTCAGCAGTTATTACACGCTGTAATGAAGGAATATTTCACATTTATAGAAAAGCATATCCTTTCACAAACCTATTCACTTTACAATGCATCTGGGCATACGGGCGGCTTCTGGAGATGCAAAGAAGTCAGCTCTCCCCATGATGCAGCTGAAACGGGCAGCAGCCACGGGGACCACTTGAGACAGAACATCAAGGCTGGAGGAAAGCAGGGAGATCTGCCACAGGCAGTTTAGCAGAGCTGGTGCTGCCAACACTGCTCTGCTAGGAAATTTCTAGCCCGTCCAGAAATTGCACTTGCAGCTTTTTAGTGTGTGTCTCCAACAGCATTTTAGTTCGGATCAGGAGTGAGCTGTTGAAGCAGCTCTGCCCATCGCTTCGCTCTGCATCACAGAGTGGCCTCAGAGCACATGAACGGGATTCCTTTCCGATGAAGCTAAACCAAAAGATGCACTCCCAGACAGTATGTAATTGACTCCAGCTGCAGTAGGCTTCATGAGACCAGATTAGATCTACTCTAAAGTCAACAAATAGACCAACCCTGAGAGGTATAGCGTGGCTGTCGGATCCTCTGTGTCAAGTGCTGCCCTATAGATCCACTCCCTTTCATGTGCACGGCTTGGTAAAGTAGACATGCCTTTAGTGTTCCAGACTAGTCTTTATGATATATCCCAAGTTCAGCTAAGAATAAATTACAAACATGTACTAAGTTGGCACAGAGTGTCTCAATGTTAACAGAAACAGATATTGATACATCTCCAATAAATCTTCTGGCTTGTGGGTGAGGCTGAATTTATCATTTCCTTCTGTTGCACTGTAGAGAACATAGAGAGAAAATCTATCCTGAGGAAAAATCAGAAAGCTATTCTGTTACTATGTGATGAAAACTCGCCGTAAAAATACAGAGTATAAGCAATACAAAACTTATGACATCATGGCTCAGCACCACTTTCATAGTTTCATCCCTCCTTTACAAATAAATGACAGCTTCACACCAACACCCTCGTATTCTGGTATGTGGTACAATGCCTAGAGCAGTTACACACGGAGGTCAAGGAGGTCAACACTCAAAAAAAGCCACCATTGGCAATTGCAGCAAAATTATAGCCAGTCTCACATACCAACTGTGCCTAGTGGGAAGCTGAAATGAAAAATGGCTGTTATGTCTATAAACACTCACTACCTCTTTCAGATAACCAAACAGCCATTTTGGTCACCTAAATCTGAAAGTGATAAATTCACTATCTGCTTTGTGTTTGTGTGTAACAATAAATAACCAGCATGTGCCCTGAGGGCTAGGATTTCATCAGTCCTGTCCTTACCTACAGTTTGAGCTGTGGGGAGATACGTGTGAGGACAGAACTTAGGAAGTTATGTCTAAGTGATGCTCATGAAAGAGTCAAGTTGTGCAGTTTGATGCGTGAAGGGAAGAACCATGGTCTTACACAGATATCCCAGCAGCCAGGGAGGGCTGACGAGGAACCTGGGTTTTCTCACAGCTCCCTGGGACACTCCACACAGGGACAAGCGCAGACAAATAACCCTCAGAGCGAATTTGAAAGATGAGAATGAGCTAGCATTGCAAGCTCTGCAAGGAAATTAGGAGCATCCATACCACTTGGAGTCAAGGGCTACTACAACTTCTTCCAACAATGAGAAATTGTCTTTGGTTTTGCTGCACAGATGAGACAACCAGGAAACAGAGTCAGAAAGATACCGAAACACTTCCTGTGTGATGTGAAAACTGGATTGAAATCCCATCCCTTAGGGTTCAAAACAAACCATTTAGTTAATTTCACTGTGAAAGTTGAGGTTCATTGTAGAGAAATGTATTACAGACTTTTCTATGATCACAGGAAGAGGAAAGAGAGTTGAAATGTGATGTAAAATATACGTACAGTTTCCCTACAGAGATAATAAACTGATTAATTATTTTCTGCCTTATTACTTGTGTAATGTGTTAGGGTAATACATGCAACTGCATTTATACCTGCAAATGACTCCTGAAAAGTTTGGCACGTGAAGAATGAGCCATCTTTAAGTAGAGCCACAGTCAATTAAACCACATGATCAACATCCATGTATACATGTATACCATAACACATAGCACAGCACGATAGAAGCAAAATGGATTTGACTGCCTTTTAATCTGTATGTACTGGAGACATCAAGACCAGTAGGTTGACAGCTTTGTGTTTTTTAAAGTGTAAGAACAGGGGTGGGAGTGCTGAAATGGCTTTTTTTGTACAACTGTTTCCTGTTTTAGTGAAGATAAAATTCTTTTACTATGACTTTTGCACTGTCTTTGTTCCATTTGCATCCCGTACTTTCCCAGTCTTTTCTCTACCAGCCCCGTGGCCACCTCCCCTGTCGGCAGAGCAGTGACAGGCTCTGGTGTGAGCGCAGTTGCTGTATGACAAGGATCACTCACTGACAAATGACAGTGCCTCAACATGCCCTACCCGACCCACACAGGACTTCTCTGCTCTAAGCTCACCCAGTAGCCTCTGCTCTCTCTTCCAAGAGCCAGTCTGCTGTGAAAGCAATCTCTCAGCCCGTTACAGCGGGAGCCATGAACCCGTAATTACAGATCCCAAACGGTTAGGCAGGGCCAGACCCCTTGCTATATAGCCCTGAAGATCCATCAGCTCGTGTGGAGCCATTTCTTCCAGCCCCCTTGCTTTTTAAAGCAATTTCTGCAATGCATGAGCTGAGTGATGAAGCTGAATGTGGAAAGACACTTCAGGCTCCACCAGCAACCCTGATATTTATAGTCAGCCCTTAGTAAGCACAAACGACTCTGACTTCGACACCGACACCACCTTTTTATCAGCTTAAATATTTGAGGATACTCAGACTAAGGAGTTCCTATTATCTCATTACAAGCCTCAAACATATGCCTAAATTACCACCACCTGCTAATTGACAAGAGCCTAATTTCTCCTCCTCCATGTGCGAGACTTCAGACCTTTTCATGTCTGAACATAGACAATCTGACAGCTTTAAGCTTACATCATAAAACACTGACACAGGGAATGTGCCAATTTCAAGATGACTGCCACGAAAACATAAACTGTTTGACATTTAATAAGCTTGTGTTTTCATAGAAATACAATGTGTTATAGATGGTTTGTTTCATGAAAACACATGGTTAGCAATGAAATGGAAATACTTTTCCTAACACTAAGCACATAAAAAAATAATCATCTGTGGAAAAAAAGCTAAAAATTAAGCTGAACACTGATATTAAACAACCAATGAAGGGTTGTCAAATACAACAGCTGGTAGTATTTTTACTTCTTTTAAATTTTGGAAGAAAGATGGGCTTGGAAATTCATATAAAAGCATCAAATGAGTGCTGCATTTGATAATGGAAGTAGAGAGCGCTAACACACACAGAGAGGGGGTGGTCTGGGAGAAGTGTCTTACCCTGTTGGCAAATAGCCTCATGGCACCCTAGTTTCTTTCCGTACTGAAGTTAGTACCTGTATAACAGAGTGAAAAATAACTCAGTACAGTATATGCTGTACCACTGGGGGCATAAAGGACAAGCCATACCACTTCGCAATGAACAGGATCTTCTGGCCCTAAAATCAAGGGGTTCCTACTAACCCCAAGTTTTTAATACTGATGACAAAGTGTACACAACTTCCCTTTCCTCTTTCTGGCGCTGCGCCTGTCTTGGATCCTCTCTTCTCTCCGATGGGAAATGTCTCGTGAGGAAAACCAAGAATGCAACAATTAAAGAAGTGAAGGCTTCACGTAGCAAAGGGATGTTTTAATGAATGTGGTATGTTCAGAGCATGGACAGCATCAGGTTTAAATCAGTAGTTGCTGTCACGTGCAGATTTCCACAGGACGTACCCTAGAAGTGCCTTTTAGACAGGCTGAGCGCTTTTGCTCGAATCTTGCCATTGTGGCATGCTGAGCTTGATGCATGTAGGTAGTGGGGTGATGAGTTACAGTCTCACCGGAAGGAAACAGAAGTTTAAGAGCTTTAATGGATCAAATACAAAATTTACAACCACTTAATTCCTGTTGCCATTCCTTTATACACAGTTTGACCACCTACTTCAGCTTCTGCTTCTGCTTCTCTTCTCACCTAATAGGTGCAAACAGAATCAGTGCACAACTTCAAGATAAAAAGTAACAACATATGTACTACATACACCTTTCTTTTCTTTTTCCTTCTCTGTCTCTCTAAAGCTCCAGGAATAATAACAATTGTAATAGAAATATAAGCTCAAAACCATTTGGAAGCACATGTGTGCTTCCAAAGCACGTAAAACCCATCAAAGGGGCTGTCCAATTACCTGTGTTCAGGGATCACAAACTGGAAAACAATAGAAGCTAAAAGCAGAAATTACTAACTTGAACTAAAACTACTTAAATAGTCAATTAAGAACTTTTTCTGGATTTCTTATACAGCAACAAACTAACCTAATAAAGGGAATGGTTATTTTTGGCTGTGTTGCTCACAACTAGCTTATGGAATTAATTCTTTTTCTTTTTTTATTTTGGCTTTGGGCAAATTATATTTGCACTTTGGTAATTTATCTATTTGAAAAAGAGCCATTTTTTAATGACAAGTGCCTACAAGTAAGATTTTGCCTGGAGATTAGCAAAAGGACAGGAATGGGAAGAGGGAGAACAACATGATGCAGGTACTAAGAACTTTCATAGTGGATATTAATATCTTTCAACAGTTGCCCTAATGCTGCCAGTGGGAGGGGTCCATATCAGACTAATACTTACTTAGTCAATTCCTAACTGCTGAAGAGACCTTTGGGTTGCCAAAAGGAGTGTGATCACGTTGGAGATGGAGGGGAGCATCGTGGAGGCTTGCTATGCCAGAGCCATTGAGTCATTTTGTGTACGCCAAGCAAATCTGACACACAACACATTAGAAACAGATATGTAGATAGTCTTTTGTTACTTATCCAGAACATAAAGTAAAATGTCAGTCACATTCATGTGCTTTGTGATTTCAAGCCCAGGAACTCAGTATCTTGAGTCCAGAAAATAAGTATCTCCATATAAACCTTCTCAGTTTGGCACTTAATGGAACACAACTCCATTTATTAGGCTGGACCCGAGCTCTAACCCTGGTGTGAGGAAAGCAGTCTCTGTGCAGAACAAGTGAGAGGCTCCTACCTGGAGTAACTATCAAACAACCTCCCGTCCAATGTCAGTGAAAGCAGCGAATTAACATGCAGTCAGGGGAATTTTCTTGGCAAACTAGAATTGCCAGGCATTAGTTTTACAAATAATATTAGTAAGTTTTCAAACTATTTGTTCCCAAGTCCAGGTTCTCTGTGACTCTTTTCTAAGGTTCCCTGTGAGAAGTGGCTGGGAATTTTTTGCTGACAACATTGTTTGCTTGCCAAAGATACGTATTCCAGAGGACGAGACATTACCGCTTCATCAAGGGCAGGGTTTCATGCAGAAGTCTGCTCTCAAAACAGCTGCTGGTGAAGACATGTTACCAGGACATGGGACTATAAGGTGGAAGTATCTGACCTGCCTTGTTACTAGGCCAGCTCTTAAAGTCAGATCCCCATCATCCCATATGAAGAGCTCCTCACCCTGTTCTGAGTTAACAAAGGGTTTTCTTACCCTCCTACTGAAAACTGCAGAAAAAACCCAAGACTATTTCAGTGAAGTATTTTTTGAAATACTGAAAGGTCTGTTTCACAGGGTAATTATTTTCAGCGAGTCGTTAGTATGCTTATGTCCTCAATGGCATGTAAAATCATCTTCAGGATGATCCCTTTACTGCCACTTTTACTTCAAGGACCGTAACTCTGGAGTAAGCCAGCAATATAGAGAGGGAAAAGGAAAAGCGGGTCACAGCAAAAGATATGTTAAAGAGTTCAAACAGGAAACTTGCCTTATCTGTAAAAGTTGTCTTTGCAGCCAGCAAGTATCATACCTACACATCAGTTAGGTAACAGTAAAAGAGATAAGGAAGCAGTCCTTCAGACAAACACTGGTAGGAAGGATGGTTATCAACCGATGACTATATCTAAAAGGAAGTCACTATAATGGCTTTGGTCATACCCTGGCTTTCTGAAACCAGAGGTTTCCCTACTTGTGTTGCACAGAGATTAAATAAAGCCTAATTTGAATTCCCAGCAAACTGACAGCAAGAATACCACCGCTGCTGTGAAGTGTTTTTTGAAGTTGGTGGTAAACACCTCAAAAAAAGAAGAAAA
>VZTM01016469.1:33778-49509 GCA_013400555.1 Jacana jacana | reverse complement strand
AAAAAAGAGAGGGGGAAAAAAAAAATCAGAGGCAGCACAATCAAACCTTGGGTGGAATTTTTATACCAGAGTAATGGCCATTTGCCACCTGAGATGCAACTTCTGCGAGGAACAAACCAAGACCTGAGCATTTTGCATGGACAGAAAGCTCGGTTCTGGAACAAAAATGGACAGGGAGGGGGGAAAGAGAAGAAAAACCCCAAAGATTTAATTGCTTGTGCTGTGAAGAGTTTACTGAGGAAATATTCTCATCCATCTCTTTTGTTTTCTTTCACTCCTGGGTGGGGGATCATGACCATCACCTCATGCAGGGAGGTTAAGGGGAGAGGGGACTGAGGAAAAGCCGAGCAAACAGCAAAGAAAATGGTCTGGAAACTTCTGCACACAACTTTCTTTGATCGATGGTGGCTTAATCTGGTGGTGTTACGCCTCTCCTCCTCCTCCCCTGCCCCCATCTGGGTCCTGTTATTCTCCTTATTGTTCTGCACGATGGATTTGGCACCCCAGCTCTAGAAAGTTGGGGACAGCACGTTTCTTGGGTGTGTCAAAAGCAAGCACTATGGAAATCGTTGCTTGCTGCCGAGAGTGAAGTTGTTTTAGTGCCGTTTCTGATGCTACCAAGTAACCATGCTTTTTTCTCAGAAGGAATGTAAAGCTTTGTTAGTTCTTGTTATTTCACACATTTAATATTTTCATTTCCTCTCGGTGTGATGGGGGATACAACACAGTAACTTTTGGCTCTTTTAAGGAAGAGCATTTTAATTTAAATATGCTCAAATGAGTGAAAACTGATCTGCTATTAGGGTTTAGCTAAGTCAAATTTTCTCCCCCTGCATCAGAGACCGATGGGCAATTGTGCTGTTTGACCACTAAAAAGAGAGTATTTCAGCAAAGAGATATCTGTTTGGTTCCTTTCAGTGGCCATTTTTGACACTTTGGGTGGAGCTTTGGGGTGGGATATTGAGATCACATCACAGAATCACAGAATATCAGGGATTGGAAGGGACCTTGAAAGATCATCTAGTCCAATCCCCCTGCCAGAGCAGGAACACCTAGACCAGGTCACACAGGCAGGTTTGGGATGTCTCCAGAGAAGGAGACTCCACCACCTCCCTGGGCAGACCCTGCCAGTGGTCCCTCACCCTCACCGTGAAGAAGTTTTTCCTCATATTGAAGTGGAACCTCCTGTGTTCCAGCTTGCACCCATTACCCCTTGTCCTATCATTGGATGTCACTGAGAAGAGCCTGGCTCCATCCTCCTGACACTTGACATATTGATAAACATTCATGAGGTCACCCCTCAATCTCCTCTTCTCCAAGCTCAAGAGACCCAGCTCCCTCAGCCTTTCGTCCTATGGGAGATGCTCCACTCCCTTCATCATCTTGGTAGCCCTGCCCTGGACTCTTTCAAGCAGGATACAGCTCCATCCATGTAGCTGGTGGAGCTGCAACTTGCTTTCCGTGGGAGGTGGGCATTGCAGTCACCAGGGTCTTGGCCTTCAAACATAAGGAGCTTTCCCATCCCTCTCTTATCACTGGAAAATAGGCACCCACACCCGCTTCGGAAGCACCTTCCTAAACCACATCTTGGCCTTTGCCATTATTACCCTCACCCTGTGCAAGGAATCTGGATATGCTACGTGTGACAGACCTCCGGTGATTTTTACTTTATATTTAATGTTCCTGTGAGTTTAAAAGGGGAATAAAAAGCAATTAAGCTGCAGACAGTTTTGTGTGGTTGTGATATGGTCGAAGGATAAATTTGCGTCCGCTTCTCCCCTGTTCATACTGAGGTACCATGCAGTGATGGACTTGGTGATGGAACTGGATAATCCTTAAAGGTCCCTTCGAACTCTAGCCATTCTACGATCCTGTGACTGGCTGCTTTTTGCTAGTCTTTGTGCATCCAGAACACTTAAAAATGTCAATTACAGGGTGGGAGACAAGAGTTTGTCCTGTACTTCAGATGCTGGATGGCAGAAACATGGAAAAAGGTGTTTTCAGCACAGGTAATATTTTACAAGCAGCGTGGAAATTAAATTTGTGTTAACTTCTGTAGTCCTGCAGTGCAGCCTCTATCCAGAGACAGAGCCCACAAAATCACAGAATGCTATGGGGTTGCAAGGGACCTCTGGAGATCCATCTAGTCCAACCCCTGTCAAAGTAGGTCCTCCTACAGCAGTTTGCACAGGAATGTGTCCAGGTGGATTTGGAATGTCTCCAGAGATGGAGACTCCACCACCACTCTGGGCAGCCTCTGCCAGGGCTCTGCCACCCTCAAAGTGAAGAAGTTCCTCCTCATGTTTAGATGGAACTTCTTATGTATAAGTTTGCGCCTGTTACCTTTGGTCCTGTCACTGGGCACCACTGAACAAAGCCTGGCCTCATCCTCCTGACGCCCACCCTTTGAGTATTTCTAGGTGTTGATAGATCCCCCCTCAGCCTTCTCTTCTCCAGACTAAAAGGACCCAAGTCCCTCAGCCTTTCCTCATAAGAGAGATGCTCCAGGGCCCTAATCATCTTTGCAGTTTTCTGCTGTACCCTCTCCAGCAGTTCCCTGTCCTTCTTGAGGTGGGGAGCCAAGAGCTGGACACAGTGCTCCAGATGAGACCTCCCCAGGGCACNTGTATAAGTTTGCGCCTGTTACCTTTGGTCCTGTCACTGGGCACCACTGAACAAAGCCTGGCCTCATCCTCCTGACGCCCACCCTTTGAGTATTTCTAGGTGTTGATAGATCCCCCCTCAGCCTTCTCTTCTCCAGACTAAAAGGACCCAAGTCCCTCAGCCTTTCCTCATAAGAGAGATGCTCCAGGGCCCTAATCATCTTTGCAGTTTTCTGCTGTACCCTCTCCAGCAGTTCCCTGTCGTTCTTGAGGTGGGGAGCCAAGAGCTGGACACAGTGCTCCAGATGAGACCTCCCCAGGGCACGCAGAGTGGGAGGATGACCTCCCTTGACCTGCTGGTCATACTCTTGCTGATGGCCCCCAGGATGCCATTGGCCTTCTTGGCCACAAGGGCACATCCCTGGCTCATGGTCATCCTGTTGACTACCAGGATTCCCAGGTCTTTTTCCTCAAACCTGCTCATCAGCTGGTCAGCCAGAGAGTTGAGGCTGAGGTTTTGTATGGGTAGGCCCCCCAGCAGACACCAGCAGAAGGGACCTCATCTTCTCACTGCAGCCTGGTATCCCAGTGCTATACCACCTTTTCCTGGCAGTTTAAGCTGGGTAAGGTGCAAACTCACACTCCTTCTGCATCTTTTGTGGTGGAAGCACCTGTTTTTGGTGCTGGGGGGTTCAGAGGCAGAAGGATGTTGACATCTGAAAGTGCTGCATCTTGGCACCTGAAGTTTGTTGAAACCTTGCATCACCCTAATTGAAGTATGAGCTGTTGGGCTGATACCTCTCGCCTAGGTTCTCCTAAGGTTCCAATGAGGTGGTGGAGCTGTTGCAGCCCCAGGGAGTTGTGGAGAAGGTCTGAGGGCTCTCAGTTTTTGTGTTTTTCTACTTGTAAGGTTCTCATGTGGCATGGTCCTGCAGAAAACATGGCTTGGTGAGGGAGTTCACCTCATGGAGCACATCAGGCTGGTTTGCGTAGGGACACACGCTCACATGCAAAGAGATGCGCTAATTCAGCTTACATTTGAGAAAAAAAAGGACAACCCACACAATCTAGTGGGAAATTGCTAACCGTGTGAACTGTTTTTAAGCTGTTGTGGAGTTCTGTGATCAATAAAAATATGAGATAAAAGAATAAATGAGCTGTAGTACCCCAGTAGTTATAATATGACCTTGTTTCAATTCAGCACATGCTAGTAGCACTTAATTTCTTATTGCTTCTGATTGCTAAATGACCATCTAAAAATGCACAGGGAATAGGTATTTATATCAGATTTCATTTAGGATCATTGAAAGGTTATTATTTATTTGCATTGGCAGATCTAAAAATCAAAATTACTGAAACATGCTGTTAACCTGCCTTGATTGCAGTCTGTAAAACCTGCACTTTAAAAAATTCAGGAACCTGGTGGCTGCTTCTGAGGCTGTTTTTCTTTTCAGCTTTAGCAAGGAGTATTTACATGGCAGGGCAACGATGCTAAAATTAATAAACTAAGGAGTCTTCGGTCTGGAGGGAACAAAAGAAACTTGTGTGTTCTGAAATTGATTAAAATGCATTCTCTTTGGCTAGAACTGAGTTGGTGCCAAAAGAGCGGTCCCAAACTCATGTGGAAGATTTATTTTGTTATTTGTTTGTTTATTTGTTTTTTGTAGCTTACAAAAGTCTCTGTGTAAATAAACAAATTAAACTAAATCCAAACTAGCCAGGTCAACGGGTCTGCTATGTAGCCCAGTGTGTGCAATTAAAAAAACCTAATACAAACAAGAATATAGTTATTGTAAGTTCTTACCAGCTTTTTCTTTTTTTTTTTGCAAACCCTTCCTGGTGTCTGACAGCTTCCTCCTCCTCTTTCATGTCACATTAATATGGCTCAAGAATCCCTCATTTCAACTGCCACAATGGTAACTGCATTTTAAAATAAATACAAAGTTTCATAAACTGTAAAATTACTGAAAAATTGTCGTTTTCCATGAACACCTGCTTTTCCTGCTCATTAGAAGCAAGCTTTGTGAATACTAATTGGCACCCTGACTCAACCCCAGAGCTTGATCCAGGAGCAGAGGATGGATTTTGCCTCTTTGCTATATTTGCATTTTGAAATCCTACCTTATGAAAGAAAAACAAACGCAAAGGGTGGGAAATCAGTGAAAGGAATCCAGAAAATCCATCAGGATCTACTAAGTTGCCATTTCATCTAAATATAAAATGTGCACAGCAGTTGTACAACTGTATGTTTATATGCAGCTCTGCATTTTTTTTTATTTTTTTTTTTACTCTTTTTGACTGAAAAAAGAGAGCTTTCTTAATATAGCCTTAAAGTGTGATTTCGCTTGGAAAAGCGAATCCGTAAACTTAGCCTCGTGTTTATTGTCTTAATGACTTTTCAGATTCCAGACTGGGTTGGTACTTCGCTGGCGCGGGCGGCTTGTTTATCCTGACTGCCAGCTCAGCCCGAGGTCAGCAAGTCTCGCCTTCCTTTGAGGGACCAGCAATTAATGCAGCAGCGCATCTGCGGGAAGGGTTGCGCAACTCAACGTCTTATCAAGCCACCACATCAAGCCCGGCCTGCGGGTACCCGGGGCTATAAAAACGCCACTGCCCGCCTCCCAGTTTCCCCACCCCTGCATTGTGTTTTCCTGTCCTCCTCCCTTCTGCTCTCCACACCAAAGGGAGTTCACTGAAACGCCCGGTTTGCCCCCAGACGGCTAACCTTTGAAAGGGAAGCTGGGAAAGCAGCAAGACTTTCAAAGGAAAGAGGTATTTAACTGGCCTTGTTGCTGACCAAAGGCTGGGCTGTGTTATAGCAGTCATGGAAGTATCTAGGGGGGAAGGGACCTTTCAGATCATCGAGTCCAACCATCAGCCTAATGCTGACAAACACCATCACCGTCGTTCCATGGGAGCAGAATCCTCCACCCAGCCTCCCAGAGCCACCAGCTCTGCTTGTCCTTCAAGGCACTGGCCCAGATGGGTTTGAAGCATCACGGTCCCCTTCCCTGGAAAGGTGCAGAATTGGGTTAACCCCAGGGATGCGTGTGATTGGTACCCAAGCCAACCCTGAAGTGCCTTCACGAGGCATGGAGATGCCACCCTGAAGACAGAATGGAAGCTGCTGTCTTTACTCATGCTGTGGCCATGTAATGCCCTAAGGCACAGAACTTTTGCTGCCCCTTGACATGATAAAAAACTGCTTGATTCAGCCCTTCTGAAGGGGATGGTGCCCTGCAGTCCTGGCACCCTGTAGGCCAAGGCAGCTGGCTTGAGAGTGGAGCAGATGCTTGAGCTCTTGGTTGCCACCATTGCAGTATTGCTTAGGATATAAATGTTGAATTTTGGTTTTAAATTTAAAATATTTTTTTTTTAAATTGTAAATTTAATTTTTTTTTTTTTAAATAAATGCATTTCGAATGGCATGACAGGATGCTGCTCCAGCATCCTGTAACGGGATCATTTGGTTCCAGCTAAGGGGAGCTAAGCATCCGCCGTGCTGCGGGACAGCTCGGTGGATGTCCTGCCCAATGTCCACACAAACCCCTCTTCCTTTCTGCGAGGTCTGTTGGCATTTATGGAAGGGGTTTTGTGCTTCTATTTTTTTTTTTTATATATTTTTTTTGGTTAAATACCTTTCTTTTAGATGTTGTTTTAAATGTTTTTTATTGTTAAATACCTTTCTTTTAGAGTGCTGAAAAATCTGACGTGGAATTAAGTTGTTGCTGAAAAAATAAAACCAACCAACCCCCAAAACCCCCCCTCAAACAGGCTGCCATCCCTTTTCCTTTTCTGGGCTAAAGTCCAAGAAAAAAGCAAACGCATCGCCGGATTCGGCGAGAAATATTGTAACAGTATGTAATCTCTGTCAAGATAAAATTGCTTTGTGATTTACATTACAATAAATCCTGACCTTTAAGTGCTGCAGACTAAGCCAATCTGCAAAGTACTTCATTCTACCACCGCTGCACCAGCCCGCCAAGCTGGAGCGAAGTGAGGGCGTTTGTCCCCACCGTGGTGCTGCTGCCGAGGAGCGGGTGGGAAAGCAGATGATGCTGCAGCGGCCCATGCACGTCGTGACAGTGATGTAATTGACATATCTGCCGTGGACTAATAGAGCTGCTTGCTGCTGCCACGGCAGGGGGCATAAATTAATGTTTTTACAAACACAGAGCATATCGGACTCAAATTGACACAAATCAGGACATTTAGCATTAAGCTTAAAAACCCAGGCTGACTTCTGTACATTAATTCACTAATGGCTCATTCCCTCCCTCTTTCTTGCTCCCTTCATTTATTTTCTTTTTTTATTTTTTTATTTTTTTTTTCCCCAAGTACAACAGCTTGTATAACAGCCTTTTCAACCTTTATTTAAATTTTTTGGCTTTTGTCTCCCAAAGTCTGACTTAGAGTGTTGTTTGGGTAGTTGTGCCACCTCTGGCACTTAAATTAGTCTTCTCTTGTTCTTTTTTTTTTTTCTTTTTTTCCAGAACAAAAACCCCCAGAATGAATATTCCAGGGATCCTTCTTTAATTATGTATTTACCCAATGGTCCTTACCAGAAAAAAAACCACATGGTATTTACCAGATTGAGTAAGTAGCTAATCAAGTAGTTATTAAACCAGGAATTCTTGACATGCTGTCCCATAACGCAGCAGTTAAGTTTATTGTGTCATGGTCTACTTGAAGCATTTTTTAGCCTATGTATTTATTTGAGCACTTAGAGGCAATCTCATTATAAAGCACTTAGGCCCTCGTGAGCCAATCGGGTTTGCAGACTGGGGATGGTATTGTAAACTCTGTGATTTTGCATACAGAGCATCTCATGCTGTGGGACTAACTGCTCTTTAAAGCTTTTCATGTCACAGGTAGACCACTGTGCTTTCACGTCTGCTGAAACGCTGGGAAGAACCCGACACCGGTGGGAAAACGTTTGTCTACCAGGGTCTTTCTCTGGTCTTTGGGTCACGTCGCTCTTTCTTTCTTAATGTCACCACATGCAGTGCTTTGAGTCCCTTTACATTGGCCTTATATATGTTAATATATATGTATATAATCGTGTAGCTTTTATTTGCTTGTTTATCATTCATCGCAGCTTTTGAACGAGATGAATGTACTTATATATTGTATACATATCACATGTTATGCAGGTGTACATACACATGTATTTATACATGTACATATATAACATTGTTTGTTGGCTGTGTATATGTGTGTGTGTGTGTGCATTCACATATAAATAATAACAAAAATCCACTAGGGTTACTCAGGCCTGTGTCTGGATCTGATAACCTGAGACAAGTCAGGAAGGAAGAGAGGATGCTNGAGGAAGGACATGGACCTGATGGAGCGGGTCTAGAGGAGGGCCATGAAAAAGGGGACAGACTGAGGGAGCTGGGGTTGTTCAGCCTGGAGAAGAGGAAGCTCTGGGGAGACTTAGCAGCCTTCCAGTGCCTGAAGGGAACCTACAGGAAGGCTGGGGAGGGTCTGTTTACAAAGGCTTGCAAGGACAGAACGAGGGGCAATGGCTTCAAGCTGGAGAAGAGCAGATTTAGATTGATCGGATAGTAGGAATAGGTTCTTTATTTTGAGGGAGGTTGCCCAGGGAGGTGGCTGAGGCCCCTTCCATGGAGATCTTCAAGGGGAGACTGGAGGAGGCCTTGGGCAACCTGGTCTAGTTGGGGATGTCCCTGCAGACTGCAGGGAGGTGGGACTAGATGACTCTAGAGGTCCCTTCCAGCCTGGATCATTCTATGATTCTAACAGGAAACAAATGCTGAAGACCAAGGTGGTCACTCATGTGCAGTATCACAGAGGAGGTTTAAAAGTTAAACAGAGGGAGGACAAAGGAAAAGAAAAACCTGGCCTGAGAGGAAAGCTGCAAAACCTAAATATTTTAACTATAATACAAGGGAAGTGGATTGGCAGTATAAGATTTTCATTTTTATCCAAATTTAGGTGAAATATCTTCTAAATATTTTACTCTCGTTATACAGCTCAGTGTCTTTACATTGTGGCAGAATCTCTTTGTGTCCCAGAGAAACTAAAGGGAAAGAAGGGAGGCATTAAGCAGGGGAACTTTAATCTGAAGTTTTTAACATTTTGATTTGAAATCACCTGGAGGTCTTTGAGCA
This sequence comes from Jacana jacana, assembly GCA_013400555.1. Taxonomy (NCBI): domain Eukaryota; kingdom Metazoa; phylum Chordata; class Aves; order Charadriiformes; family Jacanidae; genus Jacana; species Jacana jacana. The sequence continues at coordinate 40,769 of VZTM01016469.1, read as the reverse complement.
CAGAAGTTACAAATTTTTAAACTGTGGACTTGTGGTGTCGATCCACCTGAAAAAAACATGTCGGTCCATTTGACTTCCTCACTGCTGAATGTGTGGAGTTTTCTGCTATATTTAGTCATAGTTGATTGGATAAATCTGAAAAAAATGTCCATGGGAGCCTTTGACCTATCCATAATGTCCAGGGCAATAGCATAGACATAATCCCAAACTGAACCTTTAGTTTGCATCCAAAATGTGGATCCACAGGTGGAAAGGAGCTCTGCGCAGATGGGTGGAATCATTGCCTATCTAAAACACACAATGCACCTGCCAAAGCTGCCAGGGTCCTGTACAAAGTCCACTGAGGATTTTCTGACTTTTTTTTTCCTTAATTCAAGTTTAGAAGCTGTTTAAATCAGTGCTTTTACAACAAAACCATTTCCTGAAAATGGTTTCTTTCCGTTACATTTTAATTAATAAATGATCTTGACAGAAAGTTTTGAAATTGCTAGAATGAATCAATATGACTTTTTTTTTTTAATTAAAAATATGCCAGCTTAGCAATTCAAACAACTTCTTTGGAAACTGAAGGCTACTGCAGCTTAAAAGCAGCTAATATTAAAATGGAAGTTTTAGAAAGGTTTGAAAATGGGACAATTGGAGAAAATTCTCAGATTTCAGTTGCTGGTTTGTTTGTTTTGTTCCGTTGCTCTTGCCTTTGAGAGTTTCCACTGAGACCTCACAGGACTGACTGTCAGGTCATCAGGGATAGGTCCATCTCCAGTGACTGTCGCCAGGAGCAATGACCCCTGAGACTGCAACGATGGTGCCAAGGTTACATTTATGCTGGTGGACATGTCAAACAGTGAGATGGACCACTAAAAGTTGCTATAGGAACATTGCCCATTTCAATTGGTTTGGATATGCTGTTTTGGATGCTTCTCACAATAAAAAAATAAATAAATATTAGTAGGGAAAACTCTGTTTTCTTAAGCACTGAGTCAACTTGTAGGCTTCTGTAGGAAAGAAAAATAAGATAAGGGGTCTTGTTATTCTACCCTTTTCCCTGTAGATCTGTGTTTCTGTATTCCTTATTCTCCATGTTCAGCAGCTGTGCCTCCAGCACCTCCAGGAAAAACCATCCACGTTGCTCTCTGCCTCTTCGATAGCTGGTTTCGAAGAGAGATTATTTAGCAGCCTTTTCTTAACCTTGGTCTTATAACCAAAATGTACATCATCATCTTAAATGGGCCTGCAAAATAGTTTTCTCAAAATAAGATATATACTGAAGTCTCTCTGGTCAAGTGGTTGTGCCTATCCATGGAACACAATGGTTTTACAACAGCTTGTCCTGAGTTGTTCCCTGTGCTTCCATTCAATATCACCTTAAATATTTCATCAGGGCTTAAAATACAGGAATCTATCCATTTACTTAAAGTTAGTGTTTTGGGGTTTTTTTACCTTTCTCTTCATTTATGCTTTTCACTCTCTATTGCACAGCAGCTGGGTGGTTTTTTTGGTAAGTTTCTGGATTATTAAAAAAAAAAACCAACCTTTTATCAAGCAAAGAAAAAGCCTGACTGTCAAACATGAAGTGTTTCCCCATGTTATTTAAGATGCCTTGGTCACCTCCAAGAGCTAGCTAATGCCAGTCTGCTGCAGACAGCTGGCCTCCTAGATGACACCATCAACTTCCAGCCACTTCATGTGGCTACCGCTTCTTGGTGAAACCCCCCAAACCGAGTAATTTCAGTAATAATAATAATAAAAAAAAAAGTGACTTTGTGAGACAGAGAAACCTTAAGAAGAGAACAGCTGTGTATTTCTGTTAACCTCAGCAATCCATTTGCAAAGCTTCAGAAAGCTATCACTGGAAGGAAAAAGTCTAGACTTTTTGTGTTCGGTTGTTTTTGGGTTTGTATTTTTCCTCCCCAATCTGAGAAGAGGTATTATTTTCTTCCAGGGAACAAAGGCTTGTACGTGCAGCATTAAGCCTCCTCCCATTCATTGGTGGCTTGGGAGGGGTGAACGCAGGAGACTGTTGTTTGCTGGCTGTGGCTTCTCCCCACGTGTGGTTTGGTGGAGCACCATCACTTGGTGGGGAGTGCAAATCTAAGTGGACTTGTGATTTTCACCCCCTAGGCCAGGCTGGGCTGCAACCATCATGGGCAGCATGGGATTGGCTTGTAAAAGTGGATGTTGGGTGCCCTACAAACAGAGAGGAGTGACTGCCTGTTGGGGAGAAAATAAAATCAAAATTAAATCCCCGGCATGTGAGGTAAGGACATGAACAGTAAGGAAGAGCAAACCTCTCCCTCCTGTGATTTACTGATGTGCTGGTGATCCCAGAGCCCCACTGATGATGTCTAACACAAGGTAGAAGCTTCCTATAGCACTGAATTTTCGACCTAGCCACTATTGCTTTTGATGGTGTTGAAAGTCCAGCTCATTCCTGGAGCTGGTCTTCCCACCTTCTCCCTGTGAAGTCATCTACCCTGGGTGGTGTGTGCTGGTCCTTCCTTCCTCCTCACCTTTCCACGCTCAGTACCAGGCTCTCCTGCCCCACAAGTGACCACCTTGTCTTGCAGCAGACCCACAGCTGCACAATGAGGTTTTGGGTGAATTTTTTTGGGGTTCTGTTTGTGATCTGATTGGTCACCAGTAATAACTTTTTTTTAAATCACCCCATTCTTTGAGATTATATTATTTCATCCTCTTTATGGACCACTTTTATGATCTGATCCTGCCAATAATACTAATATTGGTGTAACAACTGCAGTTGTCCCCTTTCTCCTGTGGTATCCAGGAGTGACAGTGCTCCTGGAGCAGAAGACCAGTTACGGGTGAGGGCATGTTGTATTCTCAATGGTCATAACATCATGGCAAAGTGATTAATCATAGGCACTGGAGGAGTTGTACCCATGTGCACTGCTGTCACCATTGGACATGCTTGGTTCCTTCCCCACCTCCTGCTGCTGCAGATACCAGCCACTGCCACATTGCTGGAGGGAGATTCTCCCCACCCTAGCTCCATGGGTTTGGATCCTCTAGGAGCCTCTGAAATGTTCCCTCCATCCCTTTCCTGGAGCCAGTCTTTTTTTTCAGTGATACTCAGTGACAGGACAAGATGTAACATAAGGCACAAACTGGAACAGAGGAAGTTTGGTATTGTTTAGTTAGAGGAAGAGGAGGCTGAGGGGAGACCTCATCACTCTCTACAACTGCTTGAAAGGGCATTGTAGAGAGGTTGGTGCTGGTCTCTTCTCACGGGCAATTAGCGACAGAACAAGAGGGAATGGCTGCAAGCTGCAGCAGGGTAGGGTTAGCCTGGACATTAGGAAAAAGTTTTTCACAGAAAGAGTGGTCAGTCAGTGGAATGGGCTGCCCAGGGAGGTGGTGGAGTCACCATCCCTGACTGTGTTTAAGAGTAGATTAGATGTGGTGTTGAGGAATCTGGTGTAGGGGAGAACTTGTAGAGTAGGGCTGATGGTTGGACTTGATGATCCCAAGGTTGTCTTCCAACCTAAATGATTCTATGATTCTAAGTTCTGTTTAAACATAAGGAGGAACAACTTTCCTTTGAGGGTGGCAGAGCCCTGGCAGAGGCTGCCCAGAGAGGTGGTGGAGTCTCCGTCTCTGGAAACATTCAAAACTTGCCTGGACACATTCCTGTGCAACCTGCTCTAGGGGGAGCTGCTCTGGCAGGGGGTTGGACTAGATGATCTCCAGAAGCCCCTTACAACTCCATAGCATTCTGTGATTCCTACATATTTATCCTTTTTTTTCCTCTAAAAGTCATCACAGCAGAAGTGGAGGGAAGGGATGGCATCTAGAATGACTTCGACAGGCTTGAGAAGTGAGCCACTGCCAACCTCATGAAGTTCAACCAAGTGCAGTCTCCTGCACCTGGGACGCAGCAATCCCAAGCAAAAATACAGGCTGGGCAGAGAATGGATTGGGAGCTGCCCCGAGCAGAAGGACTTAGGGATGTTGGTGGACGAGAAACTCAACAGGAGCTGTCAACATGCACTTGCAGCCCAGAAAGTCCCAAAGACCCTGCACCCTTGGCTACATCTCCAGCAGTGTGGCTAACGAGGAGAGGGAAGGGGATCTGTCCCTTTGCTCTGATCTGGGGAGATACGCCTGCAGTGCTGCCTCCATCTCTGGGTCCCCCACCATCAGAAGGACATAGACATGTTGGAGTGGGGACAGAGGAGGCCAAGAAGATGCTGCTAGGGCTGGAGACCCTCTGCTGTGAGGACAGGCTGAGAAAGTTGTGGGGGGTCAGCCTGGAGAAGAGGAGACTCCAGGGAGACCTTAGAGGCCCTTCCAGTGTCTGAAGGTCACCTACAAGAAAGCTGGAGAGGGACTTTTTACAAGGGCATGTAGTGATAGGACAAGAGGTAATGGCTTCAAAGTTGAAGATGGTAGATTTAGATCAGATATTAGGAAGAAATGCTTTGGTGTGAGGGTGGTGAGACCATGGCCCAGGTTTCTCAGAGAAGTTGTGGATGCCCCATCCCTGGAGAGGTTCAAAGCCAGATTGGAAGGGACTTGGAGCCACCTGGTCTAGTGGGAGCTGACCCAGCCCAGGGCTGGGAGTTGGAACTGGATGATCTTTAAGGTCCCTTCCAACTCTAACCATTCTGTGATTCTATGATTCTGTGAATTAAGGCTGAGGACGTGGAAAGATCCCACTGTTGGAAAAAATAAATCCTGTTGTGTTTTAAGCCTTCATGAATCCATTTTTCTGGTCCTCTTATTTGGTAGTTGTGAATCAGCATGGACATACCAACAAGTTTTAATGTTGTAAGGAAGGGCAAAAAACCCCACCAAACCCAACCCTGTGCACACTCAGAAAATAAGTGATGGAGGTCTATTCATTTTAGAAATAGTGTTAATATTCCTGGATTGATTGCACACAGCTTGAAATAAACATATACAACAGCAATTTAGATATAGTCACATCTCCCTTTTTTTTTTTTTTTTTTTTTTATTTATNTTTTTTTTTTTTTTAATTTAGATTTATACAGTATTAACTGTAGGAAGACCTAGAATGTCAAGGATTGTGAAAAAATATTTTTTCATTAGGAAAAAAAGTACTGGAAATTTATTCTGTCCCTGAGCTCAGCTAACGTGCTGGCAGTGCAGTATAAAACAAAGCAAATACTCAGGTTGTGAAAAGTTGTTTTTTCTCTGTAACTTCCTGAATGTTACCCTAACTGGATTTTCAAATTGGTTTCTGTGGTCTGCAGCTATGCCCAACAGAAGAAATTGCAGGCATCTCTTAAGCTGAAGGAGTATTTTTAGATGTTTTGTGGGCTGTGTATCAGTTACTTTATAACATAGAGTTAGTAAGGAATGTAGGAAATATATTTAGTGTCTTTCAAGAGTATTTTGGGAGCATTTGATTCTGACACATGGAATATAATTTACAGAGATGCAAGTTACATCATTATAAAATTATATATTGAGAAAACACCACCACTAAAAAAAAAAAAAAAAAGAGCCAACAAAAAAACCCGTGAAGAAAATCCTTTGAACCCTCCCTTGAGGTACCCACCCTTGAAAGAGTGGAAGTTTTCACTAAAGAGTCTTTGCTTTCCATTCAAAGGAAGCTTTTGAAGGATTATACAACCCATGACTTTTATATAAATTATCGTTATATCAGTGGTTATGCTAATGCCAGTTGCATTATTAGCTAACTGTTCCTTCAGCCTTAAAATATCTTTCAGGCCTCTTCTACTTTCCTTGGCTATCCATGTCTCTTGGCTCGTGTGGAAAAAAGAAGGTGAGAGAAGTGCCCTGCTTTTCTCCTTCACATTTTATCTTTTTAATTGCAGATAAAGGTAAAATGCAGTGTTATGAATGTTTTACAATTAGTTTTGATATTTTTTTAAATAGTAAAAACATAATTAATGTATTTCTTCATATGAATAATTGATTACACCCAGGCTTTAACGTTTTCCCAAATGTCACTGCAGAGAACAGATTGGCCAGACAGATTTGCCACCTTTCCTCCTGGTCTTATTGGTCACTAGGAACGTTAGTTGCATGAGGGTAACTTTAGCTTTCTATTGGAAATATTACAAAAAAATTAAATATACTCCCTACTTACCAAAGAATAGCTGGATAGTCTGAAAATGGAAAAATCTTCCCAAATTATACCAACCTCGCCATTGCTGCCAACACGGGCAGCACAGATGAGTCCCAGCAAAACCCCTAGGAGGAATTTTCCATAATTTTTGTCCTGCAGGCTCAGTCCTCAGCAGTTCAGTGCTATTCAGTGTTAGATTCAGATTCCTGCTGGGAGACAGGAGCTGGCCTATGGGCCCAACACCGAATCCTCCATCTCTGAAGTTTCTTATACGAAGGTAAATTAGACAAAGATTTTTTTTTTTTCTTCCTCCCTCAAAATTATTTTGAGTGTGTTACCATGACCTGATTTCGAAACCAGTCTGAAAGAACAGCCAAACTGGTTTTTGCCCCTTCTGAATGCATAGGAGGCACTGTGAGCATGGAAAGGCTGTACTTTGGGAAGGAGAGAGGAGATCTTTGTCCAACACCTTTTCCTGTGACTTTTTCCAGGAGGACCCAGTGACCTGCCCGAAAGGATCTCCCGGCTTCCTGAGCTTCAGTTGTCCTTCATGGGAGGGAGGTGTAGTGGGAAGGCCTGGCTGGTGACAGGAGGGATCGTTTCCACCTACGTAAACCGTGCCCAAAATTTACACCTGTGCTTGCAAATTTGGTGTCTGAGCTTACAGGTGCTTATCTGCCGAGGCTGTCGACCCTCTCAACCCACTTATGCAAACTCTGGGTAGAGAGGCGTTTTTGCAGTCACCATTCAGGCAATGAAGCTCTGGTAAAAAGGAACGTCTCTCAACTGAAAATTTTCCACCCAGATCTCAGGAGATGTCTAGTAGTGACTGCTTCTGGTTGGAAACAACTATTCTTAGATCCTTTTAAAATTTCTACTTTCAAAATGAGCCACAACATTTCAGATGTTAAAAAA
>VZTM01016469.1:4542-15886 GCA_013400555.1 Jacana jacana | reverse complement strand
TATATATATTTATATATATTTTTTCTTTTGGTGCTGAAGCACGCTGGACCTCATCTGCTTAAGGAGATGCACAGATATAGTCATCACACTTCATAATTTAATAAACTGCTAAAAAATTGCGCACGTTTTCGCTTTAGCAACTTAGGTCCCGCAACTAAACTCACGATGCTAGGAAGACATTTGAATTTTTCACTAGTATGTCATGAGCACTGCACCCATTGCAAATTAATGAGTCTCTGAATAGCACTGTGCATTTGTCATTTGAATTTATGCTAATGCACTGAGGTCTCCTGATGATGTTGATAGTCCACAGCAGCTGCTCAAACTATAGAATATACACGCATGTTTCTCCACTTTTTATTCATCTTTCCTTGGATTTTTCTGCTCTATCATTTTGGGCTGCGGTCCTGCAGCTGGTTATTGATAGGGCTGCTAATTCCCTTTGACTTTACACTACAGGCTTGACCCCCAACCCTGAGCAGAAGTAATGGACCAGTGTTGAGAGAATTATGTACATCACACAGCAACAACCTCAGACCAGCGGGTCAAAAGGAGTTCATTGAGAACCAATGGTATTTACAAAGAGTGTTGGCATGGTAACTGATAACTCCCACCCCCCTACCACCATACCTCCCCCCCCCCAAATGAATTATACCAAGTATAATTTATTTCAATAAGTCAGTCTGAGGCTGTGACTGCGCTCACATAAATTATATATAGCGGTAGCTGGCATTTGTTTTTTTCTGCCTGCACAAAGAAGTAAAGGCCTGTCGCTTACCCTTCCCACCCAGAAGAGGAGAGAACGCAGCAGCCAGCCCATGGAAGCGACTGCAGGAATCTGGCCAAAGGCGAGACAACAACCTTTCCATCCAGAGTTCAGGCAGTGCCGTTGGGTAATGAAGAACAGTGTCAGACCGAATCCACATGGGGTCCTGTCAAAGAAACAAAGGGAAAATTGGGAGGGAAACTAGTAATAAAAGTTTCAAAATATTTACCCGTGAGCTGTTGTATATTGGAAGTTAGAATATTCCAGAGCAGACTACAGTCTTCACCAACTTTAGCTCTAAACATGACAATTATAGTGCCGCTAATATACCCAGGAAACAATTATTTGAGCTGCCTAATCATTTTCAAATGACTCAGAAAAATCAAGCACAGAGATGAAATAAGGAGCACAGAAACCGAAAATGCAGCTTGTTAAAGAGTCACTCCATTTTTTTTTTTGTGCACTTCCAGGTTCCAGAGGGTCAGGGAGGCTTAGCAGCTTAATTTTCAAACATCTGGGAGCAGCGGTGCCACACAATATACTATGGCCTTTTGTTTGCAGCAGGTTCTTTTCGAGGGAACAAAGCTGTGTCACATGAGGGAACTTGACTGAATTATCTGATAAATGTCAAAATTAGACAGATGCATTCTGCCATCTCTTAAATACTATCAGGAAAGGGTTTTAAAAAATTAACCAGTTCAACTCTAATACCAGAGAGAAGCTCTGGAGCTGAACAATGGTATATACAAAGGGAAAAGAGAGCAGACGTACTCCACGGTCTTAAAGCATCTCTGGGCAGAACTCTCAGGAGAGCTACTTAATATATATATTTATGTCTATATATTCTAGCACCCTTCCCAGGGTTAAAGGGCCACTTCAGAGAAATGCGTTTCAGTAAGAAGCAGCAAATAGCTACTTTCCTGCAGCACTGCAGTTTTCCCATCAAGGAGGGTAAAGACATTTTCACTGTTCTCAAAAAACTTTGAAATGTAAACTTGTTCGATTGATGGCTCCTTCTGGTCCTGGCAGCCTTTTTGATAGCTGGTGCTCTTTCTGGAATACTTGTTAAAAACGTCTCTGTAGCAAAGATGTTGGGTTTTGTTTTTTTTTTCTTTTTTTTTCTTTTTTTTTCTCCTTTCCCCCTCCTATGATTTTTTTCTAAAGTCAATGCATGGTAGAGTGGCGATCGGCTCTTGCCTTCAGTGCAGCAGACTGTCAGGTGAGCACCTACTCTTGCTGCCCTTGTACATTGCAATACTGTATGAGGCTGCCTGAAAGCTGGGGGTTTGGGGGTTGTTTTGGGGTTTTTTTTTCCTTCTTTTTTTTTTCCTTTTTTTTTTTTTTCCCAGCCTAAACCTTCAGTCCTCTTTTTGAACACAACAGCTCATGGTGACTTCTGCTCAGGGAAAACTGGCCACGCTGTGCTGGAAGCTGCCAGCCTGGCAAGGTTGGAGGCAGCTCTGTGCACCAGCATCACTTCATGCTGTCCTGACTACAGCAATTAGCTCCTCCTTTTGTGGAGACTGACCAAAAGCTGGCAACTGGGGTTGATGCACAAGACACCATCTCGGGTCACCCCTTTTTCAGTGCCCACAAGAGCCAAATGTCTGCCTTTTACCAATGAATAAAACCCTGTTTTGGTGATTTGGTGGCCACCTTGTATATACAAGGCAGCCCAGCTCTCAAAGGGACTGCACTTGCACCCTTGCTTGCCAAGCTCACAGGGTCCTTAGTTATGGAAGCACTTTGTGCATGTAAATCATCTCCAGGGGTTGTCACGTGTGTGTGATGCTCGTCTCTCATGCTACCTCCTCTGACCCTGGTAATACCATCATTGTGGTGTAATTGTGAAAGGAATCTTCCCAGCTGAAATAACAAGCAGGGTCTCGGGAGTTTTCTGGAGTAATACCTGGATGCTAACCACTGTTCACAGATCTGGGGAGGATTAGCCTTGCTCCACGTGAAGAATCTTATACGTAGATGTAATAAAAAATAATGTAGCTTCCAGAAATAAATAATCTGAGGCAGGCAGGCAGCTTTTTTCCACTCCATTTTTCCTTTCACTGTGCTCGACGAAGCTATTAACTGGTCGCTATCGCCTTTATTAAGGACTATTGTTCTGTGTAATAGCTGGGATGGTTTACCACATCAAAACACAGGGACCTGCGGGTGCCTCCTGGCACATTCCACAGACCAAACCTTGTGCCTCATGCTCCCCGCACCAGCCTCACTAGCTCTCCTCTCCCATGTCTCCAGGAGGATTTCTGGAAACTCGGCCAGTTTGGATGGCTGGCAGTGGGTAATTGAGCACGCCGGCAGACGAAGCCACGGCAGATCCCATCACTGGTGTGATCCCTATGGGCTACAAAGTGCTCATAAAGAAAGGCAGCTAATCCTGATAGTATGCCATGCTAACCATGGCTGTTGGTAAATTACACAGCACCCAGTAGCCTCTCAAGGCTCAGAGGAGACTGCTTCTCAAAAGTGATAAGACCTTTCTTAGGGTCCTGTAGCCTTTCTTGTTTCCTCTTGAGATGATTTTATATCAGAAAGCTGGTTGCTGTTTGGGTTTTGTTTTAAATGGCACAATATTTAGTTTTGCTATTGCTCTATTTTAACTACAACAAAGAGTTCTCTGAACTTTTTTCTAGCATTTCTAGAAGGGTAGCTTATTCTTTTCCAAGTGACTGTCTTCTTAAAAAAAGAAGTGTGAGGGACGGGAGGTAGCAATGCAGTTGAGCTTTACATCTTAAAGTTAGAAAACCGTTGGAGGAAAGGTTAAGGAGTCAAAGCCTGAGCGTCCTAGACCTCAGATTCTCCGTGTCATTGGACATCTGGGGAATTTGGAGGAGGGTTCTTAGATAAAGCATGTCAGCCTTGCCCTGCTGATATCAGGGGGTTGATTTATAGGGACGGGTGATGTGGCTCTTTGTGCGATTTCCTCACAGCCCCAGATGGAGACGGTGCCTGGGGGGGGACTGCCCCCCCCGAATGCCCAGCTTGCATTTGGTCTCACACCTCAGTACATACTACAGAAGGCTTGAAAATATCCTGAAATCAAAGAATCCAAACATCATTAAAAGAAAAAGAAAAAGAAAAGAAAACAAACAAAAAAACCCAAACAAAAAACACCAAACATATAAATGATACCACTCCTTGTCTACAATATTGAAAATGCCTAATTCAAGGGCACAGTTAAGATATTTCAGTTGTTGTTTCCAGCTGTCTGGACACAGGGAATGCCTGATATCTAGCTAGCATGCCACAGGGTTCAGGGCCAAGCTGGAAACAGCACTTGGCACCAGGAATGGAGGTTGCAGGGGCTGCAGGACGCAGGTGGGGGAATTTCACCCCGGTCCTTGCCCTCTGCCTTGCTGACAGCTGCTCACAGCTTTTAGCAAAACCCCTGCCCACTGAAGAACAAACTCAGGAGACAGGTCAGGCACTCGGAAGATCTTTGAAAGCATGAATTTGTCCTTTTAGTAAAAAATGCTGCCTGGGAGTTGGCAGTTAGAACTGCTTAGGATGTGTCTGTATGGTACCTTCTCCTAAGATAGCCAGGCACCTCCAGAGGTATGGTGGTGGATGCCTTCTGGCCTTCTCCGTGTCACAACGTGCTTCTGCATGTACCAGGGAGGAATTACATGGACAAGGAATAGCATTTAAGTATCCTTTTCCTCAAAGGGAACTGATGCCAAATTTGGCCCTTAGTCCTCAACACTAGAGGAACCTAGGATGGACAGTTCTTGACATTGATTGAGATGGTCCTGAACAAATCCTGGTGCTCTAAACACTAGACAGTCCTCTGCTCGAAATTAAACATTTTCTCTGAAGCTATTTATTTGATTTTCTATATGCAGCATGTCCAGATGCAGCGTGTGTTTTTTTGAAAGCAGATTCTTGCTTTTAAATTCCATATGTGGGATGAATGTTTATTAACATATCAAACTGGGTAGGTTTCTAACTCAGAGGGAAAAATAAGGTTTCCAAGGGGAGATTGTTCAACACAGGGTTTTTTGTTTTGGTTGTGGGTTTTTTTGTTGGTTTTTTTTTCTGGGTTGGGGGGTGGTGGGTGGGCATTCCTTCATCTTCTCTGGGCTCAAATAGCTGCAGTGAAGAGCGGCACCACCGGCAGCCTTCTCCTTCTGCCAGTCCCACCGTGCTGACCATACCCCGTGAATGGTATGCTGGATCAACAGCTCTAAACGATTCCAGGGGTGTCCCACGGGGTTTGTCCTTTCCCCTTGGCAATCACTCCCTCGCAGGGTTCCCACGTGCGGTGCCGGAGGCTCAGAAACCTGCCTGCTTGAGAGCTCGGCACCGCCGTTCTCATCCCTCCCGGAGACTGTTGTGCTTCCCAAGTCAAGGGAGTCGCCACATTTACCTTCCAGGTCTGTGTTTACCTTCGGATAAAACGCCATGATTCCATGATCCGCTGCTGCTGTGTAGCGTAGATATTTCATACGTGTGTGGGAGGGAGTCGAGATTTCTTTTCAAGTACGAGTGGTGTCAGGCATTTCACGCTCTTTTCTTTCTTTTTTTTTTTATTTTTTTTTTTCACCCCCACAACCAAACTCCCGGGTTGTGCAAAGATTCTGCTTTGCTCAGAGGGACTCACGGTCAAACTGAAAAGTTTAAGAAAAATAAAATAAAATAAAAAAAAAAAATAAAAAAAAATCACACCATACTTCTTAGGAAGTTCTCTGGTCTCTTTCAACTAACCAACATAAAAACCTTTTCTCCTGGCTTGTACAATCTTTTAAAGTACTAACAAGTGTTCTGCAGTTTCTAAGAGATTCTTTTTTTTTCCTTTTTTTTTTTTTTTTTTTTTTTTTCTTTTNTTTTTTTTTTTTTTTTTCTTTCATAGCTGCAGGGTTACCACCCTAGTAGGTGTGGAAAATCTTTGTTCACTTCATTATAAGACACTTTTGTGTACCATCTAGCTGGATTCAACCAGCAAAGGAGAGCAGATATGTCATATGCCGAATGCTTTTTTCCTCGTCCCTAACATCCTAGGATATTGCACGCTTTTATGTTCTAATGGAGGTTTCTTTTACCAATGACCAACATTTTCCTCTACTCCCTAATGCTCCTATAAGTTTCTGACCTGTTATAATTTCCCTGCCTGCGGTGCAGTGTCAGCCAGCATTCCTGTTGAGTACTGAGGAAAATTAATATGCTGCCTAGAAAAATCACCCTCAGGTTTAGCAAATCTTTATGCCAGGGGATGTTAACTCATGTACACTAACTACTTGAGTGCTCCCCATTATACCGGTGTGAGAACTGCAGTGAAAACCGGGGGAAAAGGGCAAATCAATTCATATAATGGATTTCACTGCAGGCTTTCTTGCAAAACTTGTGCCCGCTGTCACCGAGAAGCACCTCAACCCTGCCAGTGGCAGATGGGGATGAGAAGCGCTCCAGACCGCCGAAAATTATCGTCTGTGGGCTGAAACGGTACTATTTGTGTCTGGCAATGAAAAACAAGAAAAAACACAAAATGCCCAAGCACGTTTCAAACACGCCTTTACTCCAGTAACGTACTCTTATTGCCCGGTTCTGTATCTGGGCTATATTCGGAAACCGAAAGCGCCGCTTCTCTTTTACAACCGGCCACTTCCTTTCCGAGCCTCTTTCCCTCTCCCAACCCAAGAAGACCAGGTGCATCATCAGCAATATTTGGTGTGTGTTGGTAGCAGAAGAAGTTCTGTCTTCAATACCTGGCATTTCACGTAGTTTTGCCTCATCTCAGGGACCGGCCCTGATTCAAAGCCATCGAGCACTGTGGCACTGACTGCCAGTCAACTTGCCCAGAGCTGGCTGGGGTTATTGCTGTGGTAAAGGACCTGCAGGAGGAGGTAATAGCTGCCTCTGGAAGCCCAACAGATGCCAATTACAATACTTCCTTCATACTTCTAATTTGCTAAAACTCCATTTTTTCTGTTCTTTTACGAAAGGTGACTGGGCTGATTAAGGTTTCCAGATGCTAGCAGAAACCTCATCTGACACCATTGGGAGGGAAAATAAAGCAGAGACTACCTCGTAGTGCAATGATGGACATGAATGCACTTGGCAGAGTCATGAACAGCCCCAAACAAGGTCTCAAGCTTCAGAGGCTGAGGGAACCTCAGCTGTAGGCTGTGCTGCCCACACTACCTGCAGCAAAAAAGGGATCTGGCACAGGGGGCAGGCACTGTCTGTTGGAGGACAGTAACACCAAACAAGATGTTCCTCTGCAAACTGAGTTTTAAAATGCTAAAGTACCTGAGATTTACACTGTGTTGGAGGATGAAGGAAGAGGTGATGTTAGAAAACATCGCCCTTTGAACGTTATCGTAAAACAAAAACCCCTGCCCGATTTCAGATCAGAGTACGTCAAAGGGAGAACTGTCACGAGCTGAACTGGTGAGAAAGGTGCCAGCCCAGCCCCCAGGCTCCCAGGAGTCTCAGGTAAAGGATTGCAGCTCGGTGGCTCATAGTGTGATGGGCTGTGAGCACAGCAGAATGACTCGTGATGAACTGTAAAACTTCATAACTGGTGCCTCTTTCTCTTACCTTGTCACAGCCTGAATGTTCATTTCAGTAATAACTGCTCCATTTTCCCCCTTTTTCCCCCTCTTATGGTTCCTTTCCCTTCCCTGTGTGCTGTCAGGAGAGTAAATCATAACTGGTGTGGCAGGCTGTAGTTACACTGCCCTGTTACCTATGATATGCAAAGTAAATATGTTCTGAGCTGAACAAACACTTCAAAGATATACTTTTTTCCGTTAAAAAACAACGTAAAGCAATAATATAAGGGTTGTAGATACACTGTGTCATCACTACCCTGCACAGACGCCCTCAGAGTAATTCCACACTCATCTTCTTACTCCAAAAATAGAGACCCTGAACACAGGAGCTGAAGACAAAGAGTTTGTACATTAGGAGGCACAATATGAGGTTTAGGTTATTTAATTGGTAGCCTGGCTTTTGAGTGAGTATGTTTACCATTGTCTGGTGCCTATCAAAAGAGACAGATGCAAAAAGGACGTTCCCATAGAGTTACTGGTCACCTTCAGCATCCTAATCCTGTTGGTGGCATCTCTGTGGAGATATCTGCATGATTCCACACTGCATTGCTCTGCCTCCGATGACTCTTGTCATCCATATGTACTTGTTTAAAGCACAAGCTACTTGGCTTCCAAATGGTGATTACATTGCCAAGAGAAGGCTACAAACTGAGAGGCTTTTTCAGCCACACATTGGCTTGCACAGCATGGACTCAAACCACAGCATGGACTCAAACAATTTTCAGTACAAGGTGTTGACCTTTGCCGTGGTTTTTCCCACACAATTTGTGGAAGAACGATTTAAGTTCTGAAGCTGATCAGGACACAGCAACTCCAAATTGGTTATATATCAATAAATAACAAACCTGCATAGTTTTCCAAGTTAGCAGGTTATTCCTATTGCACTTGAGACCGTGGAGGGTTGGCCTTTTGGTCTTCCCAGCATATTTGACTCAGTTTTATTGGTAGCATTTCTGCTCCTTTCCTTAAGTGCATCGACAGATTACTGATTGTTACTCTTTTAAATCAAAAAGGAAAAATATACTGTACAAATGAAAGAGGCAGGACAGGATGCACTGAGGGCTAATTCCAACTCCCTCATTTATTGATTTTCCCTTTTCATCCTCCCAGAAAACTTGGTTGGTTTGTTGGTGGGTTTTCCCCTTGTTTATTTGTTTGGGTTCTTTTTTTCCTTAGAAAAAGCTCCTGGAAGATTTCTTTGTCAAGTGAAATGTGGGAACTGTCTTAGTGTTGCCAGAATTTATGCTATTTTGAAATTTTTTTAAATAAAAACTTTTGAATTTTTTTTCTTCCTTGTAAGGTCTCCAAACCCAGAAGTCACATGATAATAGCCATTCTTTTATATTGTAACCTTAATAGCAATTCTTTATTTGTTTGCAAATATGCTTTGGGGACTGAATGGTTGGATGTAAAACCTGAGAAGTGCAAACTTTGAAAACTAAAAAGGCCATCAAATACCTGCGTATTCTGTGGAAATAGCTATCAAACCATCTAAATTTGCTGCCAGGGCGGTGGTGGGACTTTAGCGTAAGCTAACATCCTTTGGACCCCCAAGAACACAGGTGGGAGAGAGTTTGTACCTGTGTTTGTCCCCGGGAAATCTTTATGAGGAATTCACACTTTAGGCATGAAAGTAAGTCAAAGAGGCTATGCAAATGAGACAGCTTCTTCAGTTTCAGTACTGATTGAACTATTTATTGCACCCTTATGGTCAGGGCCACCAATAACTTACAAATAGGATCTGAAACGATCTCCAGGATGAAGAGGGAAGTGCCAGTAACTAACTGAGCAACTTTTCCAGGGGTATTTTATCACTAAGTAGCAAACACCTCCCCCCTCTTTCCCCATCCCTCATTTGCATTGCTTTGCTGTCTCATCCAGGAGATGAGCAATAGACTGACGCTGGTTTTACTCAATACAGGTCAGCAGTAAATTAGGATGGTGCAGGTATTATGCATTAGTGTACCACAGGGCTCTTTCTTTTCATAATGTTAATATTACTTCCTTTTGTGACATTAATTGTAATGTTAATTGAATCCAATTGCTGCCTGCATGTTTTTTTTTGGGGCTTAGCTCTCTCCTTTTTTTAAATTCTTTTTGTCCACACACACCTTCAGATATGCCCTGCAGAGAGGTTAGTGTCCACATCATGCTGGAAAACAGAATCATTATGTATCTTTATCCAATTCAGAGACCCATTTGTGAGAACATGAACCCCGAGGGGGGATTCGCTTAGCTCTCATTTTGCCTTTTTTAAAGCCTAACTGTTTAAATAGTAGACCCTTTCCTAATGTGGCTGCTTTCTCAGCTATCTCATCTTTATATGGCTCTTTTTCCCCCTAGCTTTGATTTGTACATGTGGAATGTTTTTGATCAGATAACACCCACTGGATATGTTGCTGTCTTTGTTCAGGACATTGGTTTTGTAAGCTGCAAAGCTGATAAACACTTATATGTGCCTTGTTTCCTTTTCTGCATAAAGATTCTATTGAGACATCAGCACATCTGGAGAAAACATGTTTTTTAATATTATAGTTGTTGTTATTCATTTGAAATTCAGCACTATCATATTTGATGTCTGCATCTTTAAAAAATGCAAAATGATGCCTTGTTGGTAATAACGAATGTGTGTCTAACAGGGAAGAAGAAAGGGAACCTGCCTCAAGGTTCCTTTGTTATAAAATTCTTATCTGAAAAAAGGACTTTTGAGGATATTAAAACTTGACTCTTTTTGTGTTAGCCTCATGAAAGATAGAGCTCTTGTTAAACTTGCATTGCTTTGTTGTCTCTTCAGTTCTGATGCCTTACACAGCAGTTTTTCCTTTAAAATAAATCCTTGGGACAGGAGATAAAACAAATGCCATGCTCTGGTGACTGGCATATACCAACCAGAGGCATGTTCACATGAGAAAACTGCTTGACAAATATTTCGTCTATCTGAGATATTTTCCAGCTGAGTTGCCTTGCTATTCTGTTCCCACCACATTCTCTGCATTGCACAGTGGAAAAGCAAGGACATTTAACTTCTGCACTGGACTGGGAACTTCAGATGCTAAAAAACAGGTCAATATTTTTTTTTTCCAAGATAATCTTTTTCTTTTTCCTTTTTTTTTTTTTTTCATTTGGCTCAGAATAATGGAAACAAACCTAATATCAGCTCTTTTCTCTGAGCACATCGGTACAAAAGAAGCAAATCTGGGAGGGGTTAGCTATATGACTCAAAACCCCCTGCATACAATAGCTAAAAATTCTCATGAACCAAGACTATTTATGTATTTATTACAAAATGATGAAAAGCTCACAATACTAACTTTCTTGTCATTGATATAGGACTCTTAACTTGACTAACAGACAAAAGTAAAAATGACAGAAAATAAAGAAGCTATTCAGAAAAATCTTGGAGGCCAAATCAAGAGGAAATTGAAATATTTTTATGGAGGTCAATTTATTGTTGCAGTTAGCTGAGAAGGTAATTTTTTTAACAAAAATTTATAATGAAACTTCTTGTTTGGTGCCAGCCATAAGAACTGCAAGTCAGTGTGGTGTGTGCCGTGTGTTCCTCCATTCTTATGGAAAACAACAACAAAAAAGCTATTAATTCTCTATAAGAACACTTCAAATAAATGACATATCTCAGTAATAATAAGGAAAATCTCAGAACAGATCAAGTGTTTCACTCTCCAAAGCAAATACTGAAATAAAACCTGGAAAAAATCATTTCATTGTGTCTCATGGAGTTAGAAAACTTAGTAATGCACCAGTCCTTAGAAAAAAGGAGGAAACTGGTGGCATGTTATACAATGGAAAGTGATCCTTGGAAGGGAAAAGCCTAAAACTTCTAGCTAATTGGGCAGAATAAAACAGCCTTTCAATAGTCGATCATCTTGTAGATCACCCTGTAGAACTGTTTGTGTTCAGCCATGAAGAAAACCAAACCACTGTGCAGCATCCATTTGGTAAGTCTGAACTTGATAAAAGAAATAAAACACTATTTGCTTGCAGAGTGGGG
>VZTM01016467.1:596063-650027 GCA_013400555.1 Jacana jacana | reverse complement strand
AACCCAAACCATTCTATGATTTCAGTAATTAACAAAAGTAATCTTCAGGCTTGGATACAGAGGAGGAAACTGAGCTAGGGGTTACCTGACTGCTGTCTGCTTATGTGGAGCTTGGGGTCGTAGAGCTGCTGAGAGCAGGGCATCTGCAACAACAACGACCTGAGCTGGATGCATATCGCAGGTCAAGTCTAGAAACACCAGCCCCAGCAAGACCTGAGTACAGAGGTTTAGCATAAACTCAAATTCATCTCATCTATACGAAAAAGGTAGAAAATAAGCCATAAAAAGTTGATTGAGCTTCAAAAGAAACCCTTTTCCCTAAAAAGAAGATAGCTTCTTCTGATATCCACCTACAAAGAGGTCTATCTCCATCAGCTATGTGGTTGCTAGGTAATTCCCAGGTCATAGAAATGTAACTAAAAAGTCTGCAAAGCTACGCCAATCCACCATTATCTGTTTCCATCGCCCCAAACACACTTTCCAAAAGCTTACAGACTTCACAGACCTGAGGGTGTGGGAGCAAGTCCCACTTTTTGACAAGAGGCTGTAAAACACTGTTTGTTTAAGCTTTTAACGCTTGAGGAGCGGCATCAATAGAGAAATATTGAACAGGAAAAGGTTAATTGTAAGTGAAAAGATTTAACTGTAGAAGGTTTTAAAGCCTTTACTTCTGACTTTTGCCCCCTCCATGCCACATTCAATAAACAACAAAGCCACTTTTGTCAAAATAAATGCAATGAAACAGCCCGGCCATCAGTCCCTTTAGTGTCCCCAGACACTCGAAAGGAGGAGGCCTCCTCTCTGGAAACAAACACTCCTGGAGCCCCGTGTTCACTGGCAGCATGGCTTCGGCTCCGGCTGCCACGCTTCCCTCAAATGCTTATAAGGAAGAAGGAATATGAAAATTTCAACTTTGGGAAAGGAATGAACATGGAAATTCATCCCTCCTCCTCACTGCCCAACAGGAAAAATTACCTGCTTGTTTTTAAAAGGAGATACAGGGGCGGTTTGCCTCCGTGGAGTCCATTCGAGCTTTGAGCTCACCCTCGCAGCCCTCTTTGCAGGACTGGGGTCGGGGGCGGGGGTGGTGGTTTCTGTTTGATCACTTTGGAAATTTTCAATTTAGACTCCACTAGAGGCCAATTCTATAACTTGACCAGAGGGTGGATATAACTGACTGAAAAGCCATAGCTAGAGAGTAATTACAGAGAGTTCACTGCCAAAAGGAGTCTGTCTCTTGTCCCATGTTTGCCGGTATTTTTATTGGTGGCAGTAGCGAAGAGAGGGTGTGCTTATTCACTCTGCCGGTGACACTAAGAGGCTGCAGGTACCTCTGAGGATGTGAATGTAATTCAAAAGCATCTTGACAAATTGGACATAAAACCAGCCTAAAACAGGAGGATGAAATTCCTTTAAGAGGCAAGTGCAGTACGTAGGATGCTGCATTAAATAGCACAAACCTATGCCGGGGAGCAGGCAGCCGGTTCATAGCTCTGCACTGACCCCCACATGAGGGGACGTGTCAGTGATACCCTGGGACACCACAAGCAGCAAAAAAACGCCAAACCCTGCCTGGGGTGGATAGACTAGGTTTGCAGGTCCTTCCATTCTGAACCTCCCTGCTAGGTCACCCTCCGCAGCACAGGGTCACCCTCCGCAGCACAGGGCGGCTTGGGTGCAGGTGGTGCTGGATGTCACAGATTTGCCCCAAACAGAAGCATCCGTAGGAGAGCACCAAAAAAAGATTAGATATCTATAAAACATGTCCTGTAAATAAAAACCAAATGGAGTCACTTAGCCTAAAGAATAACGGGGAGAAAATAAACTAACAGTATTACNAATTCTTCCCAGCAAGAGTGGTCAGAGCCTGGAATGGGCTGCCCAGGGAGGGGGTGGAGTCCCCACCCCTGACTGTGTTTCAGAGCCCATGAGATGTGGTGTTGGGGGATCTGGTGTAGGGGAGAACTTCGTAGAGTGGGGCTGATGGTTGGACTCGCGACCATGAAGGGTCTCTTCCAACCTGAATGATTCTATGAATGCCCAAAATAGGAAACACAATATAAAACCTGACACTATTTTTCTCAAGCCTTTCTCTTTTAAATAATTAGTTTTTGGAAGCATTTCATTCCCATGTATCACAAGCACATCTCAGAACCATGCTGTGCACGTGTCGTTTGTTTTATCAGGCACACCGTGCCTGTATATATTTCATAATGTGTGAATTGTGTATAAGTGAAACTCCAGAAGGGATCACATCAGCAAAGAAGCTTGAGATAGATCAGGATCTGACAGACGTGCTGGGAGAACACGAAGAGCTCGGTGAGAGATGCCACCGGCGCATTCCTGCTACCCTTCATCTCCCCGGGCCGCCTCTTCAAATCCCCTTTTCTCTTCCTTTATGCAAAAGGGAAGGCCAATTTTTAATCTCAGGGCTCATAACAACAGCCACCGCTGTGGAAGAAAAGCCCCACCTGCCTTTTTCCACTGCTGAAAAGATTCAGTGATGGGCACATCAAAGGAAAAAAAGTCTTACTCTGAAGATTGGCGCTGTCGAGGAACCCATCTTTTAGGCGCCTTCTATTTTTGGATGTTCAATTTTGTGGGTCACTGATTGCATCTGCTAAGGGGAGCCTGTCCCTCTCCTGACACATTCAGGCCCGGATTCAGCAAAGTCTTTAAGGGGGTGGGTAAGGGTTAGGAGTTTGATGATTTGCTGAATCTGGGCCACAGATGGCGTTTGGGAGCAGGGACCGGCAGGAGACCGGAGCTGCCCATGCCCAGGACTCTGCTGGGAGGAGCGTGTCACAGTTTGCTCTGAGCCAAAGGACCAAAATCTGCCCAGGATTTAAGCATCTTGGGCAGAGATGCCGCCCTTCAGAAGTTCTTGAGAATCATTTCATCCAGGATTGTTGATTTCTCGTTATTTCCCCCCAGATGATGCGGTTCCTGCCCCTCACACTAACGTTCTTGCAAAGGTGTCCAGCTTCCACGGTACTTTCAGACACTAAATTGTGAGAAGGATGTTCTCACACCCTCATGGACTGACGTACTGATGCAGTCCCACTGAATGAGGTCTGATCCTGCCGCTTTCCTCAGCTGCTGTTAGCATTTTGTTTGTGCCACAGCCTCGCTGTGAGTTAATTCCTCACCCTGCTCCCCTGGAATAACACTGTTTAACCCCTCTCACAGATAAAGCAATTTGCTTTAGTTTAGGAGAAACCTTGTTGGCGTTACGGGAAAGAAACCTTGTTGCTTTTGCCCTGTGACCCCTTACTAAAGCCAAACAGCTTCTTTAACCTTCATTTATAGAGGACACCTCTGTGCTACCATTTGGTGCATCAGTCTGAGTGACTTTCAATTAATTATGGGAGGCTCAAGGTTATTGTCCTTCCAATTTCGGAATCAGATGGGGAACAACCTCACCATGCAACCAGCAGCAACGGGACTGGAGGATCCCACTGTCTGGAATTCTCTTCACCCCCTTCCAAATATTAGTGATGCTGGAAGCAAAATATATACCATCTGTCCTGAGTATCTTGGTCATTCTGAACTTAAATTTATTGTGCAGATTGCTAAAGAGTATATATTCTGCAGCGTGTGTGGACATCCCATCCCTGTGCTAGAGCTGGACTTACGTTTTTTCCAAAGTCTAGGCCTTAATCTCATTTGTATATTGATTCTTATCACATCCACATATTGGTCATGGGAGCAAATGATCTCATTCTATTTCCAGCAATCTTTTACGTGTGTTCATAGAATCCTAGAATCATTCAGGTTGGAAGAGACCCTTCATGGTCTCGAGTCCAACCATCAGCCCCACTCTACAAAGTTCTCCCCTACACAGGACCCCTCAACACCACATCTCATCGACTCAGAAACACAGTCAGGGATGGGGACTCCACCACCTCCCTGGGCAGCCCATTCCAGGGTTGCAGAATGTTGCACCAAAGAACCAAGGCTCAGGGGACTCTGCTTGACAACGAAGTTGCTTTTATCCCCAGGTTCCTGCTTCCAGATAATGAATCAAGACACTTTCACTGTCTGAACAAAGATAGATAAGTAACATTCAGAGTTGCCATTCACTCTTGAATGGGTCCGTTCCCAAAATGCACATTATCAGAGAGCATTATCTTGTCTAGGAGAGAAAAAATGTGAAAATACTGAAGATATTTTAGTGATATCTCTAGAATCAGCGTCTTAATTTTACTTTATACTTCTGGAGCTTACAAAATAATCCATTTTATTTCAAAACCGAAAGGAGAGCTTTCTCCCTGGGTGTTCCACAAGGGGAATCAAGTCTTTTGGGCAAATAAGTATGGTCCGAGGCGTTTGCCCAGCGTTCCGCCTTCCTTCAGCGCTACAAATGGGATGTTTCTTAGGGGTATGAAACGGAACTTTGGAAGGAAAAACAAGTCAGTTTATTAACTTTGAAAAGCTGATAGGAAACCAGTCTCACACTGGGTGCATCCCTGGGAATGCAGGCTACGAAAACAACAATTCCCTCATCACCTATTACCCGCAGAAGGTTTCAAAATCCAGATAATTGAGATCCCTGGACCTAGAAATGTTTTTAACTGTTTTGTTAAAATCAAAAATCATCTAGGGAAGGAAAAAAACAAACCCCACCAACCATTTTGAGATCGCCAATACGCAATTTAGGGCTTTGTTTTCCCTCTCAAAGTTTGTTTTAAAAGACTGCCTGGAATTGGGAGTGTCTGGAGGGAACTGCTTTCAGCCTCTGACTTTTCCAAGCACAAGGTTAGGAGCTCAGTGCTTTATTCCTGCTGGGATGCCATAGATTTTTATTCCTCTCAGACAAAAAGAAATCATCCCTGGTTTTTCAAACTAATGGCATCCAATAAGCCATAAATATATATTTTATTTTTTTTTAACAGACAAAAATAGGCTTCCTCCAGCAGCTGGAAGCAGAAGTAGAATCAGAATGGTTAGAGTTGGAAGGGACCTTAAAGATCATCAAGTTCCAACCCCCCTGCCCTGGGCAGGGACACCTCCCACCAGACCAGGTTGCTCAAAGACCCATCCAGCCTGGCCTTGAGCCCCTGCAGGGATGGGGCAGCCACAGCTTCTCTGGGCAACCTCCTGTAAAGAGGGTAGGTTTCTCTCTCAGCTGGCATACTGCGGCCTAAATTCTAGCTCTTGGGGGAACTTTCAAAAAATCAGCATAGTCCATAGGCTGGGTAAATAAAAGCTAGAAGTTTAATGCATCTGAATGCATTAAAAAGCAAAACCTGTACTTTGGTGGCTGCATCCTGAAACAATTTTAGTGGACCGAGGCAGGCACTCCAGCTGAGAACCTGCCGTACATTCACTCAGTTTGAAACGGAGAGATTTGCACAGTCTGGGCACAGCAATGTCCCAGGAAACTTATGCAAATAATCAAAGCAAAATTATATAGATATATATATATGCAAAATATTCCAAACAAAGCCCAAAGCTGATCTAGCAGCTACACATGCTGGGTGCTGGAGTCCCACCACCCGGCTCCCGTGACCCGCCGCTCTTCTGGGATACCCCAACTCTGAATAAAACCCCTCCAAATTCCTGAGCTGTGAAAAACTAGTGGCAGCAAACGTTCCTCACAGCTTCTGGTTACTCCTGTTGTCGTATAAAACATTAAAAGTACATTTTAACCTCAGGCTTGAGAAATTTACATCAAATTCTCAAAAACCCACTAACATTTTGTCATAAAAGTAGCTCATTTCTCACTCTTTAAAAAAAAATAAATTAAAACAGATTTATTTTTAATGGGCCTGTCTAGTATATGGCTGTGTTTAGCATTATATTATTACTTCATTCAAGTAGCAAGACAAATCAATCATGTACAAAATCTATTTTTTGGTCTGTTTTTTTTAATTGCTGGCAGTAAGTAGAATCAAATAATGAACTTAAACTCCTGGACCTGGGTCTCTGAGGACACAATACCCAGGGGAAAGCTGGTTATTCTTGAGCTCAGGGGAGACTTTTTACCTCAAGGTTAAAATAGCAGAATTTAAGGTAGATTTAAGACCAGACACATGCATATAAGAAAGAAGAAAAATAAAAGAAAGTATATACACTTTGCACATCTTACCTAAAAACAAGGAACCATTGAATAGCTGAGCTCACAGGCTATCTTAGACCTTTGAACCCGTTTCACAGAGGTACCAGGCTGGAGCTGGAGATGTTCTGCACTACAAGCTCGTTAGGACATCACAGCAACATTAAGGCTGTGTTGTCGTAGCCCAGAAAACATGGGTACCTCGTAAGCAGCACTCTTAATTGCATAGTGTTCACTGTAAATTTCTATATGCGTATTTATACCACTGCTCTACCCTTGCCTCTGGCTTTTAATTGGTTTGTAAGAGACAAAAAAACCCATCCTGGGGTGGTTTAAACACTGTTACAACAAATGAGCCCAGACAGAAGTTTGGTGTGAGGTGTCAGAAGGCTGTACCCTACCCTGCAGGTTGTCTTCCCTGTGAACCATGTCCTTGAGAGGGAAAGCCCCAACCATGTGACCTCCTGAACAGAGGTACCTTCAGTCCCTTCTCCAACCTGCTTACAACATCCTGATATTACATGTGAGTCAGTATTGAGTGGTTTTGAAGGTGGTGTTAGCTCTCCTGCTTTGGATGCTCCGCTTCTTGCCACACTTCCCTCCGGAGTCGGTGGTGGCACAGTTTATAGTGCAAAGCCAAATGGCTCACCTGCTCCTGTGAAACCAAGGAACCCACGCAATGAGACAACACAGCAGAACAGGCGAATTTACAGACTCCCAATCTGCTTTTCCTCCTGCTGTCAGTGGACTATTTCCAGCAACGAGGCTGGGATCACACACAGGATATCAAGCGAAGGCGCAGCCTGTCTTTTGCGCATCCTTTGGGGTTGTTCTGACTGCAGAAATAGTCATGATGTCACCCTTTCCTTTGCAAATCTGAACTAAAGACCCAGATGAGTCAAGATCCTGTTTGTGGTATTTTGCTACCAAAGAGTCTATTTTTATACCTAAAAATGTTAGATTCATAAAAAGATAAATGGAGGTCTTGCTTTGACCGTGAACATAGAGAATGGGCTCTTCTAGCTGTTGAAACAGGTTGACTGGAATGGCTGAGATCTTCAGTCTGAGCTGAAGACAATTTTTCCTTCCCACTACAAGACTGAATGCTCCAAAATGAGACAACCACTTGGCTAAAATAAGACCACCCAAGGCTGGAGGCATCCCTTTGCCATGGTGGCTCCGTGTCCCATAGCAGCTCTGATGGACATGCAAACTCTTTGAGGCTTGGTGTACAAAGAGAAGTGAGCACTGCTGCTCAAGTGGTAACATCTTTTGGGGTATTTCCAAGACAGAATTTAGGGATTAAATAGGCTGTAACAGAAAACATATTGGTTTCTTAGTACACTGGGACCTTGTTAGCAATTTCAAAGCTTTCTCAAAATTGTAGATGACTGCTGTTTAAAACAAGTGCCATGGGCACAGCAGCAGGTGCCTGCCTGATGTGGCTGGAGGTTATGGCCAGCGAGAGTCCCACAGGCCCTTGCCCCAGGCTGCAAAGAGAGGGTTAGGGACACTCCCAGTTGGGAGTTCTGATCACAGAATGATATGGGGTTGGAAGGGACCTCTGGAGATCATCTCCTCCAACCCCCTTCACCCAGAGGGGTGTAGAACAGGATCATGAATGAAGGCACAGGCACATGTCGGGGTGGGTTTTGAACATCTCCAGAGATGGAGACTCCCCCACATCGCTGGGCAGCCTGTTCCAGGGCTCTGCCACCCTCTGAGTGAAGAAGTTCCTCGTCATGTTTAGATGGAACTTCTTATGTTCAAGTTTATGCCCATTTCCTCTTGTCTTCTTGCTGGACACCACTGAAAAAAGACTGTCCCTAGCTTCTCGCAGCTTGGCACCTTGGAGCTCCGTGGAGATGCCTCCTGCCAGGACAATAAGTATCTAAAGAACATGGTTTAAAAACTGTGGCTGAAGCCTAAGTGACTTACTAGGAAATTCAAGGAGAACAGGAGTTCCCAGGGGTCTCAGCCAGGCAAAGCATGGCCAGGAGACCAACAATGTGCAGAGCAAAACAGAGCGACTCCTGCGACACCTCCGTGTAATCACTGCTGTTATTTGGTTCGCTCCATAATGCAGTCCTTTTTGCTGTGATTTAATTACTAAACATAAAAGGAAATAAACTTCAGAATGCAAACAAAGAAATTGCACTGCGGGTAATTTATGGGAGCTGTTCTTCAGCTGAACACCATAAACCCCTGCATGTTTACGATACCCTATTAGAGGGCTGAAAACACACTTGCATTTGCCTATATTGCCTATGCAGATTATGTGATATTACTGCCTTTTTCTGCCTCTGCCATTTTTCATACAAGTAGTGCATTTGTTTAGAGCCATCCTTGCACTGAGTGTTGGCTCCTGCTAGGAAAAAAATATAATAATAATATCAGAGTGGCTGTGTAGTCCCTCATTGCCAGAGGCTGTCAAGCTGGTAAGTGCCGAGCAGCTGGCAGAGAGAGAGACACACACAGAAAAAAGGGGGCACCACACACAGTTTTGTCTTAAATCTGAAATATCAATTATTGGAGGAAGCAACCCCAAGGCCAGACAAAACAAGAGCCCTCTCTGTGGTGGGTAAGTGTGTCAAATCATCTGAGCCGCCTGGCACTTCAGGAATGGTTGGATGGCAGCAGGAGGATTTATTGAGATATCACATTAAGCCCTCGGTTTTCTTGTCTTAGGAAACAGATGAAAGGAAATAAGGTTTGCAAACTTGACTGCAGCATTGATTTATGTATAACAGCTTCAAAAGGTGTGAGCAGAAACCTGTGTTCCTGTTATCCCTGACTTAGGGCTCTGCAAACCCTCCGCTCCCGGGAGCAGAAGACCTGGGGATGGTGGTGGCTCAGAACAGAGCGCGGTCCCCGTGTCTCCTGGAAGCTGCTACCCCTTCCCAAGCCACAACAGTGGCCCAGGAGAAGCTGCCTGAAGCTCCTTTGCCCATTATCCAAGGGGAGGGCATGGGAGGAAATCAAAGGGGCTAGGAAGGACGTAAGGCAAGGTCTGGATGACATCAAAGCCATGGCCAAGTAAACAGATTTTCAAGCCTTTTCTAACTTATTCCCTGAAAAGCCAGTTCTTCCTCACCTTGCACAGATGGAGTCAGCAAGAAGAAATAGGATGAGTTCACATTGAATTCATCCTGTTCTCCACCTCTTGCCAGCTTGCAGACAGGCCCAGCCACCTACTGCATCACATCTAAGCCATACATTCTAGTACGGCGTCAAAGCAGTCCTTTTTACTGCCTATTAAACCCCAGTTTAGTATCTCCTAGAGTGCTAATTGTCAACTTTTCAACCTTCATCTGCGTCTTATCTTTATGTGCCAACTCATTTTCCAGCCACAGTCAATATTTTCCACTTCTCGTTTTGCATAGATGGAGCTGTCAACTCAAATTTAATACATTCAATATTTGGCAAAACTTCTTAGTGACTCTGGGCGTTTCTGAGACAGCTTCTTCTAAAAAACTTGTAACATCTTGAATTGAAAACAAAAATAGAGTCCAAAACCAAGGAACAAAGTGTCTGAAGTCAGAAAATTAAGACTGAGAAAGAGATGGAAAGCATGTCTGAGTAAAAATATCATCCAGTTCAGGAATCTGGTCATGGTGAAGTCATTTCCCATACTCACTCCAAAGGAGCACACAGATCCCCAACAGCTCTGCTGCTGTTCCAGTTTAGCCTTTCCTAAATTGTTACCATGAAGCCAGGACTGAAAGCAGAACCAGAAATCAGGTTATTTAGCAGGGGGTGGATCTGTTTTGGCTTTCCAGCACATGATGGAGAGCAGTCCTAACGCATGGCTTTTGGAGGTCTAACACCAGGCTGTTGAGAAGAGAACTAGAGTCCTCAGAAGTGACCAGTCCCTCCATCCCCAGGATGGGAGAAGTCACCTACCATGGTGGGATCTTCCACTATGGGTCCCAGGGGACTTGGGAAGGGAACCTTCCCAGGGACAACACTGCTGTCAGGCAGCAATGAAGACACAAGGCAGAGTGAGGTCTGGTAGGAGAAAAACCCAGGAGCAGAGGAGAAACCAGGCACTGAGGACAAAACACAACTAGTAGGAGACTCTCCAAAAGCA
Organism: Jacana jacana; assembly: GCA_013400555.1. NCBI lineage: Eukaryota > Metazoa > Chordata > Aves > Charadriiformes > Jacanidae > Jacana > Jacana jacana. The sequence continues at coordinate 639,879 of VZTM01016467.1, read as the reverse complement.
GCAGAGCCAGACCTGAGGGGTGGTTTGAGACTCCAGCTGTGAACAAGAGGGAGACACCCAGATTATATTAAGGTTCTCCCATGCCATACAATTAAAGGGAGCTTTCAAATAGCTAGAGAAGAATTTATTGCACATCGTAAAACTGAAATTCTGCAGTTTAAGTTACAGCAGGAGTATGTTAATTTATCTTCTGTTAAGACAGTTACAACAATGACTAGTAGCTATAACCAGTGAGCAGAAATAGCCCATTTTATGACCTGACTTACAGATCATTGATGCTAATAGAAGCCTATTAGCTCCAGTGGACTTGGAAAAGACCAGTGGAAATAATAGAAACGGCACTGGATGGAAGAAATACTGTCACATGATAAATACCTGCATCATCAAATTTATCAGTTCTATGTATGGGATGCCCATTGAAAAACAACTATAAACTTTCTAAACTTTTGCCAACATTTAACAAGGAGCCCTTATTTCATTTTATTTTAATTAAAGCAGCAGCTAAAGGCATAGACGGTAAATTCTCCAGCATTTCCCGACTACCGCATTATCAAGGGGAACTCCATGAAATACCCAAAGTGAGCTAGAAGTTAGAGATAAACCAGGAGAAAAGATAAATAATTCAATCAAAGTGATGCTTGTAAGAGACCTGGCTGAGTGGCATTACACGAGTCAGAGGCTGGGCAGCAGGAGATAAGCCACGATACAGCTGGGGCTCTTCTCAAGCGAGATGCTATAAGCCATGCACAAATGCTGATTTCAGCCTCTGCAGTGGAAGGAGGAGCCAAGGAGGCTGGAGCTCCCCTGAAAACACCAGACAGAAGGCAAAGCAGCAAAGCTGAGAGTTACAGACACAGCAGGAAAAATCCTATTTCTTCCCTTTTTCTTTTTTTTGTTCCTTAAAATCACTGTGCATGAGAAAGAAAATCCCAGTAAAGGCACAGCAGGCACTGCTGCTGAGTGCTAATCACAAGGCTCAATTGTTCTGAGGTTGGAGATATAAAAATACTTAATTTCAGTCTACAAAGTTACTAGTTATAAGAGTCCCCTAGTTTATCTCTCTGTTCCTTCTGTCTGCTCACTTCTGTTGAGGTTCTCCAGCCCAGCAGCCCTCAGACTTTTAGGTTGTTAGGAGTATTAAATTCCATTCAAAGATCAATTAATTCCACAGAGCTCTATCGGCTTTTCAACTCCGATGTGAAACTACTGGTTTTTATAATGATGAAGACCTGACCATTGGTTGTTTCTATATTTTCCTTCAGAGAAACTTTCACTCAGCTAACTAGAAAGTTCAGAGGAACTATAAAAAACCATGCAGGGGATGATTTAAATGTACTTTAAAATTCAGGCAACTTCCATGGATCCCGACTTACATTTAAAATTTACTGCAAAAACTTCACTGGGAAAATTTTCTTTTGCCTGGAAGCGACACCCCAGATGTTTTGCAGCCTGTGATAAGCAATGCTTTGGCTGAGGAGCACGTGGGGCTGGTGTGCTGACCTCCACACGCTGGTGGTTTCGGCTCCATGAAGAGAGACAGGACCGGCCGATCTGTCACATCTTCAACCAAGGGAAATAAATGCACATCTCTCACATAATCCAAGACTTCTAATGCCTAGGGCTACAATTAGTTATTCTTAATAACTTGCAGTGTCCCTTCCCAGCTTTTCTGCAGCCCCTTTAGGAACTGGAAGGGGCTCTAAAATCTCCCCAGAGCCTTCCCTTCTCCAGGCTGAACCCCCCAACTCTCTCAGCCTGTCCTCACAGCAGAGGGGCTCCAGCCCTCCCAGTACTCCATGGCCTCCACCGGCCCTGCTCAAAAAGGTCCATGTCCTTCCACTGTTGGTGGTCCCAGAGCTGGGGACAGCACTGGGGGGGTATCCCCAGAGCAGAGGGGCAGAATCCGCCCCCCTCCCTGCTGGCCACGCTGCTGGGGGTGCAGCCCAGGATGGGGTTGGCTTTCTTGGCTGCCAGACCACATTGATGGCTCATGTACAGCTTTTCACCCACCATGTAGTGGTTGGCAAGACAGACAGGAGCTGTTGTGCTCTTCTAAAATAAAGAGCCAGACCCCTCCCCTATGTTCATCCTTTAGCACCACTAATGTGTGGTTCTTAACAACCCTCACAAGTCAGATTCCTTGATGAAAGACACTGTCCTTGCAGGGACAAATGACGTTCTAGCTGGGACAAGCTGGGTATGCCCCACACAAGCTTTTGCAACACTTCTCTGGTGTTTTCCTTTGGCCAAGTTTTCTATGGAATTAGCTTAAATATGATAAATTATTAGAGTTTCACCCTTGACTGAGAATTCAAATTATCATATTGATTAGCTTTGCCATATACTAAATAGAAAGTATTCACAAAATTGACAGGCTTTAACGAATGAAAGTTGTCACCCCGAACAGGCAGAATAGCAACACAGGGTAGAGCTAATCGACTGGCAAACAACTTTCTCCTGGACCAAGAGATACGCACACCCCTGGAAAAAAAAATCACATCCTCAAATTATTTCACTGTAATATTTTGAGTATTGACCCAAGTTGCTGCCCGAAACGTGCTCTCAAAGCTCATAGACACAAAGTCGATTCTGCCGATTTCATTTTCTGAAACGGGAGCACATTTGTTAGTGACAAACTTGATGAGAAAGGTGTCTCCTGGCAACCCAGGGAGCAGGAGGTGCACCCACAGGCACAGGAAAGGGAGGATGGTTCAACTGGCTACATATTTTCTAGATTAAAAAAAAAAAACCCCAAACCAACTTTGCACAACACAAGCGAGAAGCGGAGTCTAAAGAGCTTAGTGAGGTTTCGCTTCTCTTTGCAGACAGAGTCGTACTCAACACTCAGCCTACGCACAACACATGTAGAGCATGGAGATCAACCAGCAGAGCCTCCCCAAACTCTCTGTGCTCCACAAGCTCTTCCCCAAACCCTGTTTTATCAGCCTCTCAAGCACCGCTGGAAAAGTCTTGCAGAACAAGCACATCCTTGGAGCACAGGAGCCTTCGAGTTCAAAGGGTGAAGGCAGGTCCCACTGTCGAGGACTTGTCTCCAAGATGTCTTGCTGACAACGCTTTCACCAGCATGAGAACAAAGCTTCAGCTGACACACGCTGAATGAAATGGAAGCAGAGGATAATTCAAAGCAACTCAAAATAAGGATTTTTATCTGTCTGAATGTGGGGTTTTACTGCTTCCATCTCCTCCGGCACTCCTTCACTCAGCTCCAGGTTCTCTACAACAAAGGGCTTTGGGTGGCCAGGCCAACCAAGCATTGTCTGTTTCTAAGAATCACCCTTCTTTAAGTTCTAACGCTGAAAATCCTGAAAAACCACTCAACCATTTCCCTTTCATACCACGATACTGGTGAGAAATTAATGTCTTCCCCAGACCTTCCACACTGTTCCCGATTCCTCCTGAGCAATCGCACATCAGCCCCTCACAAGCACCGCTTTTAGCTGAACAGATGAACTGCAACTGGGAAATCTACTTATTGCATTCCTCAAATTCAGCCTCCAACTATTTTAGTTGCTAAAATGAACTGCACACAGCTTTGGTGAAAGGGCTAATATATAATGTTTACATGCTATTGAACTCCTGCACATTAAATCTGACGTCCGGGGAAACTGAGAACCTATACTCAGGTGGGTGTAACAACAAACTGATGAAAAAAAAACTTACTTCATGAAATTTATGTCTTTAGCCATGATGGAATATAAAAAATTATACTTCAAACCAAACAGGATTTTAAGACCAAGTATTTTTTTCTGTGCCTGCGACTAAGACGGTTTATTTATTTTTCATCCTGTTGATTCACTTTTAAGAAATATGAGAGGTACATTTGGAGGAGAAGGATTTTTTTCTTTCTAGTATAATAAAAAGAAGATGTTTGCAGCTCTTCACAGGCCTGGGACATGGGAGGCAGCAGTATAAGTGATGGATTAGTGAGCAGAACACAGGAGAAGTGGTCAAACTTAGGTGTTAAAGACAATTAATCAGAGAACTTCTGCAGCTCATCTCTCACAGGGCCTGCATGACTGCATTTACTTTTTCAGTGTGTTTCACTGGCCTGTCGCCTCTTTGGAGAAACAAAGAGCTCCTTAAGTTACTTCTTCTTCCTGTTTTCTCTTAGTTCTTGCTCACCCAAACCTGCCTGTAACAGGAGACCTTCTTCCAAGCCACTCAGATTTGAGGGCCAGTATAACGCTCTCGCCCATCCCTAGGCAGGATGGGTTTTTCATGCTTCTCCAAGACTGGAGATAGCTAATAAAAACCAGTAGTTACACTGGGCCAAAGTTAATCCATAGTCATTTGGAGAATTTACCTCGATATGCTTTTCAAGTGATTGATTTTTGAGAGGGTGGATGATTAGCAGCCCGTTGAAAGTCCATCATGATGATCATCCCTAGTGGCTAATCTCAACCTGGGGACGTAATCATTACAATTTGACACGCAGGAGTAAGACAGACAGGGTTTTGGCCACAGGAAAAAGCCTTCATAGAAAGGCTTTTCTAAAGTCCTAGCTTGCTGCTAAGATTGTAAAGTTACACATGTCGTTTTGTAATATTGACCCAAGTTGCTGCCCATGCAAGAAAAGTAGCCCGATTATGCTTACACGTAGCACAGGTAACGTCCAGACACTGAAGGGAATAATAAATAAATAAAGTAAACTGTACTCTAACATCAAGCACAGAGCTCACTCTGGAGATTTCTTGTGGGAGAGTTACACTAAACCCTAATATTGACGTGAGGTTAAAAGATACTCTAAATCAATTGACATTTAAGGCTGCATCACTGTTAGTGTGTCTGGAAAATGCAAAAACCTTGTTGACCCTCGCATATGGGTCTTTAACTTTCAAATGCTACCTCCATTTGATACTGGGAGAAAGATACTTAATGTAATCATGGGGTTTTATGCTACTAAAAGCCTGATAGTGTATTTTCTTTTTAAAATAGTACAGACTAGAACGCCAGCTTTCCCCACCCAACCATTGAGGCTTCCCCTGGGGCACAGCAGCCTGGCTGTGTTTCTTGCTAATCCAGAGGAAGCTGGAAGGACTCACAAGAAGAAATTACTTTTACAGTGTCATCTTGGTTTTCCTTATTTTTGTGGGCCCCTGGCTATTTCCTCCCCCCCAGCCCCGGTTGTGTTTGAGAGCTGCAGCATCCCCCTACATGAACTGCTGCTTCACATGGTGTTTACACTTTCCAGCCTCTGAAGAGAGTTTAAATTATCTCCTCTTTCTTCAGTCTGGGATGTGGTCACCTGGCTGTCTGTGACGCTTCCACTCCAGTAAATACCATTATGGTTTAATGACTTCTCTCATCCCTCTCCTGAGAGCAGATGGTGAGTACATGCACATGGGGACAGCGAAAGATACACAACTTCATCAAATCTCCTCAAATCCATAATTTATATGCAGTGAAGTTCACCAGCCATCTAACCTCATTAGGTTCTTATGCCCCACTTGCAAAAGGTAGAGATGTTTCCAGACTTATTTATCAAACCAGTGAGAGGTGAACTGGGGTGTAACTTACAAAAGAAGTTGAAGCTGGTGCCCATTAACTGAACCTTTCAGCTGCATAAAACCTCAGAGCTTTGCCCAAAGCCTTTCCAGGGGAGAGCTAACATGGTGTGGAGGTTTGTTTTTTTTAAATGCAGTTTAGGGAACAAAAAAAAAAATAAAATCCAAATAATCTTTTTAGAAACCAGTCCTTTGTTTTGAGGATGATTGGACCAAATGTTGAACTTCACAGCTTAAGGGCTACAAAATATAAACTCAGCCTCATGAAAGCATCATAACAATTCATTAAGCCATGTCTGCTGTCTTCTTCTCTAAGAATCACAGAATCTTCATGGTTGGAAAGGACCTCTGAGATCACACAAAACCACAACCCACACCCTACAATCTCAGGCACTAGAGCGTGTCCTGAAGTGCCACATCCACTCATTTCTTTAATCCCTCCAGGGATGGTGATCGGCCTCCTCCCTGGGCAGGCCGTTCCAGTGCCTGACCACTCTGTCAGTAAAGCAGTTCTTCCTGATTTCCAGTCTAAATCTCCCCTGCCCCAACTTCGGACCATTCCCTCTGCTCCTGCCATTATTCCCTTGGGAGAAGAGGCCACCACCCACCTCTCTACACCCTCCTGTCAGGGAGTTGTAGAGAACGGAAGAGAAACTTTGTGTGTACATCAGAAAATGAATTGTCAAGATCAGACAAATGGAACTGCTTGATTAAACACACACACTGCAATTAAAACATGCTTTTGGAATCACTGCTGCCTAAATTCTGCACTTCACAACAACTATTCTTAATACATGCAAAAACTGTTAGTGTAGTCTAACACAGAATGCGTTACGGTTTGACTTGTATTTTGTGCCATGCTCTTCCTAAAGACACAAACGAGGACATTTCGTGTCCCAAATTGTGACCATGCTCTTTCTTGCACAGCTGAGCAAGCCCTGCAGTACTTCCAGCACTAGTGCAGGGCAACGTCACTGGTTTTGCACAACTCAGGAGCTACCCTGCCGCCTTCCCTCCAATGCCATTTCTCTTTGCTGGTGAATGAATGCTCCCAGACAGCTGTGGGACAACCGACAGCTTTTTATTATCTGCAGCTGCTCTGCTTTCCCTTGAGCAAAGAATTCTGGAAGCTCTGTAGGTTTCTTAGCTGGTAGGACACCAATTCCATCCTGTGGCCAATTCACAAGATGGCAATACGGGATAGTCTCAAGTCAGCCTTCCTGATGAAAATCTAGGCTGGTGCTTTGGTTTCATCACATATTTCACACAATAATCCATACAGATGGAAACTGCACAGAACCAAAGTAATTTCATAACGTTATCACAAATGCAACATGACACATCCACTCAAAATTATTTGTGGAGTAGGATCTCATGGAGTTCCTTTACTTTTAATATCCATTTGCTTTTCCCCTTACTTGTTCAGCTGTAATATATGGTGTCGGTTTTTTGGTACTCTATAAGCTTGACAGACCAGGTGTTTCCTTTTGAAAAAGGTTAACAGAGCAAGGGAGCAGATTTCCCTATGGGGAGTAGCAAAGGTGCCTGCCCAGCATCTATTGGGCTTTGCAGCTCCCTTTGCAATAAACACATCAAGAGCCAAGACAAACAACTAACTGCTTCAACGCATCTGAACTTCTAGAGGAGCTGAAAGGGAATAGAATTATCATTACCGTGGGTAATTAGTAGCCTTGCTTAGCAGGGACCGCGCATTCAGCAGCCAACTGCATTTTACTGCCTGCAACCCTGAGACACGTTACTCAGGCTGGGATTCTACAAAGAAAGGTCTCTCTAAACACGCTTCCCCATATCTCTGTAGTCACCACCCACACACAAAAACATCCTTGTCCATTAGGAGGACTCTATGCTTCCCTCCGACTCACCGGGACAGGCTGTGTACTGTGTGTCCATCCCTCCCTCTCACTGACAACTACCAAGCAAATGCCTCACAGAAAAGAGCAGAAATCCCACCTTTCAGCAGCCAAATCCTACAGTACCTCCTAGGGCGAGTGCTACCACTTGCTACAAAACCATGGGGTCTGCTTCTTATCCCATTTTTTAGCTTATGCAGAATTACTTTATTTAACATGCTTATGCATCAAAACGTAGCTAAAGGCAATTCCCTCTTAAACATCCCTCCTCACTATCAACTACTCCGGTTCCGTAAGCGTTTATGCAGTAACTTACCAGTGCGTGGTGACAGCTGGTCCCAAATTCCTCCCCGTGGTCTTACACTGGATATTTTTCCACACACAACACATCCTCCCTCCTCAGCACGAAGCTGTTTCTCTGCTGTTTCATTTGACCACAGTCCTCTTAGACGTCTGTTGCCTTATTTACATTTTCTTTGCAGAGCACTTGAATTTCTATCCCCTGATATAGGGTTTCCTTCTGGCAAATCTTAAATTTGTCTTCTTTAGTCCATTTGCCAACTGCCTGGGATAGTCAGCTTCTGTAAATTCTGCCATCTCCTCTAAAATCTACACCACTGCATTTTATCTCTTGCCATAAGATGGACTTTATTTCTTTGGTATCCTTCTGATGCTTTCCTCTGACATTAAATCACCGGGTTTCCTGTCTCAAAACTAGGCTGGATACCGGTGCAGCCCTTTGCTTCATAAGCAAAACTACTTTATAGGTTCCTAGAGAATATGTACCTTTTAATTGTAGTAAAACAGATCTCTAACAAAGTCTTCCTGTGCAATAAATAGAGGCAGGTCTTACCTGTGATTTATAACTTGCCTCCTACCGTACAATAAACCTGTCTGCTGCACCACTGGAACTATTAACTAACCAGTATTGAGCTGAACATTCAAAAATCTTCTGATCCATTGGTTCAAAGCCAAATGTATGGTGTTGCTGAAGTCAATACACAAAATTGCAGCTCAGGAATTAACAGCTTAAAGAAATCAAAGATCCCTGTCATCGCTATACTCTGCGTAACGGAGCCCGGGTAGCTGGAAGTAGACTTTGCTTTAAAAACAGATATAGACTTCTAAGAGAGAAAGGATGCAGCAAAAAAAAAAGGGGCAGATCCTGCATCAGTGCTTTCTTTTAATTAGGTCTGACTTGTTCAGCTTGGATATTGATACTTTGAAACCCAAAAGCAATACCATTTTCATGGACCTCATTAAAAATTTAACTATTTCATGGTTCAGTATGCTATACCATATAAGTTTAATCAGAAATGACATTACAAAAAGGCAGGGAAAAGCTGAAATGCTATCTATCGCTCATAGCAATAAAGTGATTTATATTACATGCAATAAAGCATTTAAAGCATACAAAAAGTACTGTTTTCTGTTATGTTCCTCAGTAGTCTAGGAATACCAGGGATTACTTCATGCAATCTTGAAAAAAGCCTTTCATTAAGTGATTTTTGCAGACTACTTTTGCACATAAAGCAGACCATTTCACATTTTATTCTACCTGCTGGGTGCTCCTGGCCAAATCTCTCTCCTTTTCAGTTGCCAGGCCTGTAAAAGAAGAGCCCAGCACAGGGCATGGAACTGCCACTGCCCTGCAAGGTGCACCACTGGCTGCCCAAGGACCATCCAGGAGCCTCGAGTAAGAAGTGTTGGAGCCCTGACTGCCCCTCAGGCCTGGAATTGCTCTTCTTAGCTTCGGGCAGGAACCACAGCCTTACCCAACCACATGTCTTCAAACTTTTCAGAACTTGATGTATTATTTTTTTTTTGAGGTTGTGCCAATATCAGATGTGCTGCCGACTCTGTAGCCCTCGCTCCAATTTCTCCCCCCCCTGAATTCCCCATCTTTCCTCTTACACGTTTTGAAGCAGTGGAAGAACCACCACAAAAAAGCCTTTCAAATGCAGCTGAGCATCATGGTTTGCTAAGAACCCAAGAACAAGTGTGTCGTTGGCTACTACACACACAGTATGGGGAACATTTTCTAATAATTCCAGCTTTGTTTCCAATAAAGCGTGTCTCACAAAGGAATTGCAGCTGCTTCATTTGTCAAGGTTTGGAAACATTTTTCATATTTTTCCTCCATAAATAACACCAGAAGGCTACTAGTGCTCAGGATTTTGGTGCTTTAACGCAACCCAGGAATGGAGGAGATTACCCCATAGCTCCTTTGCGCATCAAAATCAACTTGTTTTCTCCGTTTAAAGACACCGCGAGGGAAGTGACAGCCATAAAAACATTATTTAGAGAAGTCTTGCTTAATTGAGCAAGGAAAATTGGGCAATGGTCAATTTTCAGCAACTAGCTAAAACATCTCTTTCTGTAGAAGCTTTGGTCTTACAAAAGCAAGACCTCAGTGCGGGGTTGTTTATTTATGCTTTTAGAGGAAACTGTATACATTTGCAAAAGCCTGACACATTCCCGAGTACATTGGTTTTTACTAATGTGATGCATGCTGAAGCATACCCCATTCTTTCCTGCATCTGCTTATAATCATTACAGAAATGCTGAAATTACAACATTCCTAAGAAAATAAATTATCATCATAATATTCACATCAGCCCTTTCACAACTGGAGCTCACTGGGGATGCCTTTTATTCTGAAACCAGGGCAAGTTCTTCTTTCAATTAGAAAAAAAAAATGCTGAAAACAACAAACCTGAGCCACAGTCAGCCACACATGCTTCATTCAGACTTAAGCGTGAAAGCAGAAAGCTTCATACTCCAACCCTGGTGTCCCTTTGCAGGGGAGGATGCCAATTCCCTCAGGTTTATACCTAATACCACGTTGATATTTCACTGTCTCTTCTTACTGTACGTTATGTTTTCCTTATTCCATCCCCTTGGACTCCTTGGCTCCAGAAATATCCATAGCACATCGGTAACCAGATACTGCTTCTCTCCTCGGCCAAATCTAATGAGAATATACCCTGTCCTTGCTGGTGAGACACTTCCATATTTCACAGCCCGTGGTTCTGCTCTGCTTTGAGACTTATTACCTACTCAGGAAAATACAAAAAAAAAACCAAGAAGTATCTGTTCTTTTTTATGTGTCTTCTGTGCTGCAGAATTTCACACAACCCGTGCAATGACCCTGGCCCTCAAATGAGACCAAATTCAGGGTGGCTTCAAAGCATGCCTGGGCTTTGAGCTCTAACCAAGAGAGAAAGAAAACAACGTCCAAAGAGGAGCATTTCAACCACCATGTCACCAAAGCAAACGAAACTGCAGAGTGGCATTTACTGACGCTGCCCCTCAAGCCCCCCCACACGGATACACGAGTGTTATCTCAGTCTTAAATCTCAGTACCACCACTTCCAAATCGCACAGCCTTGTGAAAACCATGGCAGTGCCCAAATGCAAGGGTGGTATTAGAGGTCTCGACTGGTGCTCTTGGCCAGACAGGTTTCTGGAGGGTCAAGTAAGCATCATGGCACCCGTCAAGTACACAGAGGGGAACCACCATCTCTCTCTTCTCCCACCATCAATGTGGACGGCAAAAGTGCAGTGCCAACTCTTTCTGTAAGCGCAGAAATTAGCTTAATGCATCTTTGTGAGTCATTGAGGTTGCTCAAGGTTTACAGTGATGGAGTTCTCCAGGCACCTGGAAGCACTTGTAAGAATAAAAGCACAAAATTTCCTCCATTTATCATGCAACTCTGATTCTGCTTTCATAATACTCCAAGAAATCTAAATGAAAAGTCTTCCTGGGTAAAGCATACGCTTCTCTTAACTCACTTCTCAGCATTTAAATGAAACAAATCAACATTACTGCCATTCTATCAACAAAGCCACAAACAACTCCAAAAAGTTTTAAAGCCCACCAAAGTCATCAGACTCTGCCCTTTCCCGCTCCTCCATCCTGACAGCTCCAGGGAACAGCTGTTCTGTCAACAAGTAATTTCTATGTTCTAGCAAAGAATGCAACAGCCAGAAAAATTCTATTTATTCTAAATCATTTGTCCTACTTCTGTCCCTGATATACCTGGCTGAACTCTTCATGCTTGCTCTTAAAGAGCTTTATTGACGCCTGGCTCCAACCGAGACGATGCAGCGCTACCCTGTGCGACAGGATCTTTAACTGGTGCAGAAAGCATTTGGGCTAAAGGACAGCTAATTTGCTTAAATGAATCAATTACATGCCTGTAAAAGAAAAAAGCCAAAGGACCCAGCGAGCTCTGAACAGATGATTCCCTCTCACCGGCTTGATTCAGCGAAGAACAGCAGGATGAAACGCCAGAAGCCATTGGCAGGGCAACCGCCGAGGATAACTGGTCCTTCCAGCGCTGCACCATCCCCCGGGACCTCTGCCATCAGCATCCGCATCCCAGCAGCACCCAGCCCTCCCTGGCACCCCCTGGAGAACCACCCTGCTCCCTCTCCCTCGTACACTTCAAGGTGGGGGGGTAGGAAAAACAACCAACCCACAAAACAAAACCTCTACTCGCTCGCAGGTTTCAGGGCGGGCTATAATCCCACTCTCCCCACTGCAAGATGATTATAGAAATCCCCATAATTAATCCGGAGGCTGCGGGCTGTGGCGGGTGGGTTGACGAGCCTGTGCCACACGGGGCTGCGCCCTCTGAAGCATCACCCTGCTGCCCCCCACATAAACCTCAGCTTTCTTTGCAGGTTTACTCTGTGGGGAGCAGGCTCTTCCCAAAGTCTCCCCTTCAAAGACACTGATAGAAAATACCTTCCTACATTGTCACAGGTTTTTAGGATTTTATTGCAGTGAGGGCAGCTATAGAGATGGACCTTTTTCCTACGTGTACCTCTGGCTTATTGTTTTATGCATGTTTTATTTAAGCATCAAATCCACCAGTTCATAAGGTCAACGTAACACATCTTTAACTGCCACATTTAAGTAAATGGACTCTTTCCCCACGGTCCTTTTGAATCACTGAAGGCTGCACTTGAGCCTCCTCAACACAGCCCCGGGAACAAAACACTGGATTGCCATTGTAATAACTACCTTCACACGCTTGCGGGTGTACATAAACACCTAACCACAAACAGAGGGTGAGAAGCAGTTAAAGAAAAATCAGGATGTGAATTTGCTGAAGGGAATACCTGGAGGGCACCCGCAGTCCTCTCATCCCCACCCCAGTGGATACCCACTGGCACAGACCCCAGACTCGGCACAACCCACCATGGGAACGAACAGGAATCATCGCTGTTTCAAGGAACCTGCTCCTAAGGCTCCAACAAAAGCCGTATTTGCTTAATGCAATACCTGCTGGAGCAAATCAAAGCCATTCACTTGAGATAAAGGAAAGGACAGGGACTGAGCTCGTCAAAAGTGAGACAGACGGACCGACATCTACCCTCCACACAGCATTCACAATTCTGACTTACTGCACACCAACCTCTGTGTAATTCAGAGCAGAATACGTGTTTCAATTTTGTTTACGTGTCAATTAGATATTTCTGCATTCTGCTATTATCCAATAAAAATTATTATTCCATTTTTAACACAATATTCTGAAACTGCAGCTTTTGATAAGATAACCATGCTTTTATTATAACTTTATGTAAATTGCCATAGATCCAGTGAATTCAATTAACTGAACTGAATTCCAATTTGCAGAGAAGCCTGGTCCAGTCATTCAAAAACTGCATTTCTTGAACAGTTTTTAATTGACCAGTGCTTACAAATCTGTCATTTCTATTTTTACTGTTCTTACATAGCTGTCAGCATACATATTTCATAGAAACTGTGAGATGCCCACAAGAACAGGTTAATTAAGGAGTTCTCATACATCCCAGTCCTCTTTAACAAGCAGACCTCATGAGCAAACAAAAAGCGAAGCAAATGAAAATATTCTCAAATATTTATCCAGTAATAAAATGAAAATAAGTTCTATTCAGTCTTCATTTCCTTTGCAATTATATAGATTGATTTTTTGTTGTTCTTAGGGTCAGATTCACCGCGGTGCCCTGTGACTTGTATTTGTTTCTAAATGGTGCTGGTAATTAGTAAACAATCCCTTCCAGTTCTGTTGATCCCTGTTGGGATGTATTCCCTGGGAGACAGACTATCCAAGACAGGAAGATTTGTAACTTTAAATTGCAGAATGTCTCAATGATTTCTTTAAAGTGGAATACATGGCAATAAAGGAAATACAACATTCTAGAGAAGAATGTACTCATTATTAAATGATTCCTTCGGTAGAAGGCAGAGCAGAGCAGCAGGAACTGTGATGGATCCTGTGTAAGAGAAGAGTATCAGAGGAGGAACAAAAACCCAACATTAAGTGATTCAATAGAAGGCGCTGAAGCCTGATAAACAAACCGCAGCAATCTCACCTAACGATGTTTTAAATTCCCTGTTTTGTAAGAGGGTGTAAAGCAATGGCTGTTTCCGCTATTAGAGCATTGTGGTGGTGCCTAGGGAGACTGAGCAGAAGAAAAGAGTTCCTTAATTTTAGCACAAGCAGCACAAAACCGTGGACACCCCTCCAGGTGCTGCAGGGGTGGAAGCCCCCAAGATGCTCCTTTCTCCCAGCAGCATCATTTCTCCCTGGATGGGATCACTCCCACACCTGTTTTACAAAGGAAAGGCAATTCCTGTCCTAAAGGTGGATCCCTTCCCTAAAAGAAAGTTTACAGCTAGCAAACAGATTCCTATTTAACACTCTCCACTTCTCACTGAAGTTCAGGTCACGTTTTCCAGTTCTGCATCCCTGCTGAAGGACAGATTCTCCTGTTTGTTGGAAGCTTTGCTACGTCATTTTCATCCCTGTAATTTGTGTGTGTGAAGGAGCCTATAATCTTGGAGAGTTACCTGTTTTGCATAGTGATAAAATTAAAACAAAGATAATTGAAGAATCCAGGTGATGAAAAACTGACCCCGTGATTAAACCGTACCAAGTGTCAGGATCTGTGGTTCTGGTTCTCAGCCTTTTTTAAATGCCTTAACATCCCACACCTACCCATCTGGGTTCACAGAAAACTGTTTTGCACAGATCTGGGCCACTGGAGAGAAAATAAGTTTTGTGGGAACAAGCTCCTTCACCCCTTGGGGCAGAAGCAAAGCCCCCTCAAGAGAGAGGCAGCTCGGGGACAGATGCCCCACGTGCCCAGACCCACTTGGGAACACCAGGAACACGCTGCACTGCCTGACAGATGTATACTCACCCCGCCACCCCATTCACCCCATGAAAAACCCCATCCTGCCCAGCATCCACGACTCCTTACCACTTTCTAACCAGAAATAGTACTGCATTAGGAGGGAGCATCCCTGCTCCAAGATCCCCAGCACAGCTCTGACCTACAAGCACCGTTAACCCGGGGAACAAAACACACTGCTGCCCTTCAGACCCAAGAGCATGTATTCAGGAACAACCACTTTTGTGCTGAAAATCCTTAGAAAATTTTAAAATACGTGTAGGTTTGGGGTTTTTTTTAATGTATTCACCTGTTTTTTTCAAATGTCCCACCCCAGGGAATCACTGCACTGTCTCTTACGGGTGATGGCTCACTGCATCTTAGCCCATCCTCTAAAAGATGGGAAAGTGCTGATGTAGAGCGCGCCAAAAAAGAGGATGAGGTGGTTACAGGAGACAGAACAAACAAACTTTCTATGACAATGTTGGATTTAAAATAAGATTTAGAAAGCAAAAGGAGACAGAAGGGGTTTGGACAATACAGTGATAAACCAGCACTTCTCCTTAAGGTTATAGATCTACCGCCTATCACTTGGTGGCAAGGATGCTGCTTGAAGAACACAATTCAAGTGCCAGATTCCTTTCCAGAACATACTTTGTTGTTGTTGTACATGCCATTAAGGAATTACTTGCCAGGAGCAACGTACGCAGGAAAACGTTCAAAGTACAATGCTTATTCTTTTATGATTCAGCTGTTTCCAGTAAATATGGGAAGTCAAGAATAACTTTAATTACTCAGCTTCAGCAAGCTCTCCCATAAAAGATGAGAGCTATCAGCTAAAAGTATATACTGTGCAAGTAAAAAATAATACTGGAAGATTCACCAAAAAAAAAAAGCCCTTGGGTTTAGAAAAAAGAAGGAAAATTATGTGCTATTTTAGACTATATAAAGATGATGGACGTGAATGGGTAGATTTAGTCTCTCTTACATCTTTGATGACTTACCAAATGGATCACAGTCATCAAAGACAGAACAGTGCTGCTCACTAAAGCTCGTTCTTTTAACGCTACCCGTATTTTTCTTCCATTAAGACTTGAACAAATAACATTGCTAAAATTATCAGAAAATATTGAACTGTTAAGATAACTGGCTCACTGTTCCCCCAAAACAAAAAGTGTATTTTTTTCCCCAATCTGCAAATGTTTCATTTCTTAACAGAAAAATAATTTGTAAAAAGACAAAGCTGAGTGCCAAAGAAGAGCTAATGCAAGTCAGCAAGTCTCAGTATGGCAAGGCTAAGATGAATGGTTTGTCCCTTTTGTATTATTTATTGTGCCTTTGTATCTATGAATTCCAAACCATCTATTACCAGAGATGGTGCCCACACTCAATTTATATAATATTGTGACAGTCAGTTGTTTCCATCATTCCTAAAAGCCACTTCAACTGAAGCTGATGTTAATGCACTAATATCAAAGTTAGGATTTATGCTGCCTCCCACATACGCTGTAATTGTGTATGAAAGGGAAGTCACTACGCTATAGAATTACTTTTGCTCACTTTTTCAAGCAAACAAGACCTTGAATTGCTAATTGTTAAGACTATGCATTTTAGATAATTGCTGATTACGGTATTTGAAGTGTAAGTGATTGTTAAATGCGCTGTTTGGCTAATGCCCAGAAAGCCAACGTGATATCATGGATAATTATAGACAGTTTAATTGCTTCGGGTCTTTTAATTGGCAAAGTACACAGATGAGGAGAGACAAGATGAAACTGAAAGGTCTGCTGAACCAAGGAGGCCTCTAAAATTGAATGCCATGAGCTGACCCTCTGTACTTCGAGTTCATTCTTCAGGGACCAAAGCAGGATAAAAGGAGACGACATCATTTTCAAAGGAAAAACCTAACTGTCCTACCTCTAACAGCCAGTCTTTGCTTGAAAATTCCTCCTCTGCTTGCTGCCAAAAGCAGCCTCCTATATTCTTTTCAGCCCTGTGCGTTACAGAGTTGTGAATTCCTGCAGAGACATTGTCACTGCATCTTGTGTCACCCCCACTCTGTCCTCGGGTGAGCTTGCTCCTGCCATCCGGTAGGAAAGGTTCCTGAGAAGTAGGGCTTTGAGTGGTGACAGTGGTTAGATGTGGGAAAAGCAAGAACCCGCAGAGTATCTGTGCTTGCAAGTTCTCCTAGATAGCAGTGAGTTTTGAGTAAGAATTACAGAATTTGGCTCATGAAGTCAGTCTAGCCAGCAGATGGAGTGAAGTAGCCTTAGTGACTCAGATAACTGTTCTAGCACTCGTGACAACTCCTGGATTTCCCATCCCCAAAAGTCATTAAAGGAAACTTAAAGCTCATAAAATAAATCAAATTGGCAGATGTGAGAATATGAGCCCTCCTTTCACCCACTGGTTTGCACATCATTTTCAAGCTCTGCTTTCCAGCAGCTAAAGGGTGGGACTTTTAAAATAGCATTCTGCTAATAAAACACATTGGACTTCTGCAAAACAGCCCTTAGTCACCCAGAGCAGAGACTTGGCACTGAAGGAATCGGAAGCGCATCTGTTTCCCAGGCACGAGAGCCTGAGGTGTGTGTCTCCACTCGACTGTGTGGCAATGAATGGCTTTAAGAATTTCATTTCATAGAATCATAGAACGGTCCAGGCTGGAAGGGACCTCTAGGGTCTAGTCTGACCTCCCCTCAGTCAGCAGGGACACCCCCAACTAGACCAGGTTGCCCAGGGCCCCCTTGAGCCTCCCCTTGAATACCTACTGGGAAGGGGCCTCAGCCACCTCCCTGGGCAACCTGTCACAGTGGTCCACCACCCTCAGAGGAAAGAACCCGTTGCTAATATGCAATCTAAATTTGCTCTTCTCCAGCTTGAAGCCATTGTCACTGTAGGCCTTTGTAAACAGACCTTCCCCAGCCTTCCTGTAGCCCCTTCAGGGAGTGGAAAGTTGCTCTGAGGTCTCCTCAGAGCCTCCTCTTCTCCAGGCTGAGCACCCCAGCTCCCTCAGCCTGTTCTTGTAGCAAAGGTGCTCTAACCCCCTGAGCATTTTGGTGGTCCTCCTCTGGACCCGCTTCATCAGGTCCATGTCCTTCCTATCTTGAGGGCTCCAGACCTGCACACGGGACTCCAGGGGAGGTCTCACCAGAGCAGAGCAAAGTGGCAGAATCTCCTCTCTGAATCTGCTGGTAACACCCCTTTTGACACAGCCCAGGATGGGATTGGTCTTCTGGGCTGCAAGTGCCCACTGCCTGCTCATGGCTAGCTTCTCAGCCATTTCTTTTGTAGTTTAAAAAAAGCCCAAACCAAACAAAAACCCCAACCCAGCTTGTGATTTCAATTTATAAATGCCTTTCCAGGACCCATCCCAGTTTGGTCACAATGGAGAGGCACACATGGAACTGATCACAGTGTTACTTTGCATTGTCACCCGTCAAGACTCATATTGAAGGAACACATTCAGGGTAGATGAAAGAGTTACCTGAGGGTATTGTATAGAAGGTATGAGGGTATTTTATAGAAGCTTTGCACTGTGGTAAGTGGCCATACAAAAGCAATACAGAGGGGATCAGCAGGTCAACAGTCTCTTGTAGGTAGGTCCCTCTACTGCTCTTAATCCTAAAGTGTCTGCAGGCACTGGAGACCTCCACACAGCTGTAATGACAGTAGCCATGTGGGGACAGGGCAGGAGTATAGAAAATCCAAACCCATATAAAAGGTATATAAACCAAACACAAGATATTTCAAAGCAATTAGAGCTGGAGAAAACACATTAGGCAAGTTACATAAAGTGGCTGGAACAGGATAGATGGAAATATCTAACTTAGAATTTCTTATCATGCTGCATTTCTGGTGAGCCACAAGAATGTTGGGATATCGTGTTCTGAGAAGAAAATAGCAAAGCAAGGAGAAGAAAGAGTTGCCCTACTTTTAAAAAATCCAAGTAGATTTTAAAATACAGCAAATCTATGACCATTTTTCAAATCACTGTTCCCCAAATGCCAGGATTATCTCCAGCTATGATGAATTATATCTTCTTTCCACCCTTTCACTGGAAACATCCAAGCAACAGACCTGTCACCACCACCTTGAAATGACATCCTACGGTTCTGTAAATCTCACTCTCGGGAAACCTTCTCCATTGTCATATTTTCTTAATTACGTTTTCACCTTTCTCTCAGTTATGCTCCTCTTTGTACAACTCTAAATGGATGCTTTTTCCACACTGCAGCTTTTCCTCTGATGGCTCTTGTCCTTTTGATTTTTCAAAGGGGCTGCTATTCCCTGCTCAGTTTTGCCTGTGAAATCCTGGAAGATCATGGGGTTTCACAGGTGTAACTAAGAGAAGAATTTGTCCTGTGGATTCTTTATTGCTGATGGAAATGGAGAAGCCAGAAAGATCACAGCTTGAGCCTCAGAGCTCACGTAGTGTTGCCAAAGCTAGCAGCCAGGAGAGTGAAAAATACCTTTTCCCCTGTAAACTGAACAGATTGAGGAACAATAAAGCATGAAATCACACACTGCACCACTTACAGACATTCCTTAAAAGAGCATTTTGATATAAAATACAATATAGCTATTTTTCAATTGTCATAGCCTGGACATTTTGTTTACAGCCAAAGATACATAAAAGATTTTGAGCTTCGTTCACTTTGCCTACAACTGTCTGCGGCAAAGCAGAAATTCTCCTCTTCACCTTAAAGCTCATTTCCTATGGAAGCACTGGAGCTTTAAGCCCGATGACAGAAAGCCAGGTTGCCTACCTGATGCTAGAAACATTATTTGGAGATGAAAAGAAGCTATGTTCATGTTGTAGGCTAAGGTCAACCTTAACCTGCTTGGTCTTTGAATTGCTCAGTTCTCTGACCCGGACCTCAGCCTCTTGACTCCGGATTTGAAAGCCCCTGTACTATCCCAGGATCAGCAGTTTGTCTATACAAATAGAAGGCTTAAATGTAGCATATTTCAGGTATCTCCAGGCTGCTATTGCTGTGAATTTTCACAGCTTTTTTCCCCCCCCAAATACACTTACCCTTAGACAACCACCTACTTCCCAGCCCCACCAGAGCTCATCTTCCATTTCGCAGGTTGTCAAGTGACTGCTCAGAGACTTGGAAAAAAAAACCCAACCCAGTCTCTGCAGAGTTTTAATATAAATGTTACTGGGTAGCTAAGAATTAGCAGTGATCTATGGTTATGCAAAAGACAATGCAAATTAACCCCTTAGGAAGGCAGAGAAAGCTTCATAAAACGTGGCTTCGCCAGATCTTTTCCTGTCCACCGCGACTTCCCTACCCACGGCTCCTACAATCACTACGCCTGTGAGTGCAGCAATCAGTTACAAAAGCAAGCAGAACCGACACGACATTAACCACACTTAGCACGTACTAATAGGACGCTGCAAATCGTTTATAATAGTTTTATTACATGCCTGAACGTCAGACAACACTGAGAAACCAGATCGTTTGAGGCCAAATGGAGAACTGTGTCACCTCTGTTGCCTGCTTGGCTTGGTGGTGGCCCTGGCCCAAGGCTGAACCTCATCCTCCAGCCTTCCTCCAGCTGTAGATTCTGGACACCGTGGTTAAACCTGGCATAAATTGAGGGACCAATGCACCTCCCACTGAAACACAACCCTGTGGTCACACAGCACTGGTCAAAGGACTAAGCACAATACATCTCCCAAGTCTCTTTTTGCTGCAGCATGTAAATATCTCATAATCTGGCATTGCATATAGAAAAGAAGAATTCAAAGATGCAGAAAAAAGTCTAAACAGTTAATAAAAACTTTTCAGGCAATGGAGCTGGTGAACATGACTCTGACAATCTTGGGACAGTAATTCCAGGTCCACCACCAACTACTACTAGTTTATCTAAAAGGTAAAATAAAGAAAAAAGAATAACCAGGTAAGAGCACTGAATAGCATACATCATCTAAACAGATTATGGCTGATTTCCCGTTTGTGATCCATTACATTAAGATAATATAGCCATTAATTTATGCCTGTGATGGACAAAATTTGCAAATGATTCAATAAAACTTGATAGAATTCATAGTGTCATCTCTAGGAAGGAAAGGGTGACATTACCAGAGTATCAAATATAAATTAAATATATAAATTATGGTTTGATGTAAGAACTCCCACCCGGAAGACACCGGATATCAGATTAAAAAGTCATCTTGGAGACAAAACAGAGGGTTGGAGTACACCGGGGAGATGCGGCCAGTGAAGGGCTCTTGCGTGGGACATTTAGGACAGTGTTGGTATGGCTTCCCAGGAAGATATCACCAAGCACCTGAATCATGTGCTGTGGGCACTGAAGTGAAAGTACTGAATACTCAAAAGTTAATTCCCATGAAGTCAAACAACTTACTAACCAACAGCTCTTTCAGTTCAGAACAGCCCAAGTAGGTCAGACGACATGAGGTGAGGCAAAGGTAGGTTTTAACATTAAACAAAGAGGGGAACAAGCATGGCAAGAACACAACCTCAACTCCTGGTTGAGGTTCTTACTCATTGGAATTCACACCACAAAAGCATCACAGCCTGTGGATGCTACATGTGTATGTTTAAGAACCCAGCACACCAAAAGCCCTCAGAAAAGTCACACGGGTGAGACCAAGTAGCGTGGACGGAAAGGAGCTTGCACAGAGCCGATAAAGGGCAGACACCCAACTTAGCAGTGGAAGAATATTCTTTGCAAAACAGCTTCCACACCTTTAAACTCTCACCCTTGATTCTAATAGAAGACTAAGAATGCTTAAAAAGACCATCTTTTCAACTGCAACTCAGGAGTTTGAAGGACCCACTCACTGCCTTCAGCAACCTGAACTCTCATCCCAACCAGCACTTCTCCTCAACGCTGCTGCTGTTCTGAAAGCTGAAGAAGAATAATGGAACAAATGTCTGCCTTTATTTTTCCTTTCTTCCTTTCTTTTTCTCAATTTCTGTAGTTTTAATGAAAGCTGTAACTTCTGCACACAAACCGCATCTAAAAATCTACACAGAGAGCCTGCTAGAGAGGCAGATTGTCCAATGCCAATGAAGAACAGGACATACCTTCCTGTCTCAAGTGCTGCAAATTCTTTAATAAATGGGATTGGAGGATGGTGGGTTTCTTTGTTTTTCAATATGCTGAAGTATTTCCGGAATTTTAGCACTCGTCTGAAGATAAAGATAATTGGATTGACTTTGAAATACAGCAATAATATCTGAAACTACAGTATGAAAACCAACCAACGTCAAGCAATGTTTTTTCTCCAGGAGGCGAAAAAATCTGAAAGAGATGCCAGAGGCTCATAGAAAATGTGAGGCTTAGATGTCACAGATCTCTGCAAACCACCACAGAGAATTTTGGAAAAAGATACAAAAATCTAATTCAAGCCGTTTTCTGTAAATGAATATATGCACCACTTAAAAAAAAAGAAAATTATTGAACTGTGATTGTAGCATTGTAATCACTAAGGTATGATAAAGAAAATATGAAGACCAAGCTTTAGATGTGGCAAAGAGATGACAATTATTTAAATCAAGGTGACAAGACTGCAAATAATAAAGCTGAGTGCAACGTCTCTGGATAGAAACTGGCTGACGAAAAGAAACAGAAAAAAAAAGCCTACCACAGAAAAGTAAATTTCCAATATAAATCCAGAGAAACAATATGAAAAAGCTTGCATTGATTTTCGAAAAAGAAAGTAACACAAGAGCTGAGTACAACTGTTAGGGCAAGTCAAATGCAATGTAATTACTGTAGAAGTTAATGCTAAGTTCTATGATGCAGGTGGCACTTTAGTTAACGTAATTTTAGGTAAAGAAATTATTTTTAAGGGATCTATTCTATCCTTCAGACTGAGTAGTAATAAAAAGTCAGAAAAAAATAAATGGCTCTAGCAGAAAGGTGCCCATCAATGGTGATGGGAAGAAAGATAATATAGAAGGCAGGCAGAAAAATACAGGATTTTTTCCTTCAAAAAAAGGGAAGCAAACCTAAAACCCAAATGAAAGCAAAGTGAAAAAGTTGCTTGGTAACAGCAGTAAAAGCAGAGAACAGAGGAATGCAGGAACACATCCAAGATGAAAGATTCCAGAAGCGGAGCAGAGGGTTGTGCTTTGGTACCAGTTGAGCTGCCCTGGGCACAGCAATGCCCCGGTCTGGCCTCGGGGACCCACCCAGCCCCAAATCAACACTGGGTACAACGTCCCTAATTGAGCTAGGAAGAGGAAATGCTCATGGCAATGGCACAATGGTTATGAGAAAGTACTATTAAACAGCAGTGGAGACAAAATACTGATAAATAATTGCAGGGACCTTTTGCCCAGGCTGACCAGTTCTGCCCATCAGATTTAACCAAATCTCTCCTGCTAAAAACAGTCACTTCAGACTACATTTCAAAGCAGCATTGGCTGTCCAACACGGGGTAGATTGAGATGAGATCTGGGGAGGAAATTCTTTACTGCGGGGGTGGTGAGAGCCTGGCCTACGTTGCCCAGAGAAGCTGTGGCTGCCCCGTCCCTGGAGGGGTTCAAGGCCAGGCTGGAGGGGATTTGGAGCAACCTGGGCTGGTGGGAGGTGTCCCTAACCCTGATTACTGATCAGCTGTAATTCTTACAGAGGGGACAAAACAGAATAAAGAAAACACACACATAGCAGCGATCCAAGGGTACAGGTTTTGTCAGTAGAACAACCAGTTCCTTTTTATAACCACAAATATAAAATTTACCATTGCTAAACCCCGTAACGTGAAATGCTGCCTCACGCTATTATACAAGTTATAGCTATTAAAATAAATATAAACATGTGACCAACACTTGAAAAGAATAGATTTCAAACTACTCATCCGAAGTCAGGCAATACTAACAGGAACGATAATAAAAACAGTAACTGGATGTTTTGTGATGTACCAAATATATTTAGCATTGTGTCAACAATTGAGCACTTAAGAAAGATTATGGCTGGATGAAAGGACATGAAATCGGCCTCTGGCACTTTAGTTCCCATCATTGCCATTGGCTAGTAACGTGCAGGGGTTAGAGGCACAGAAGGGGTGTGCTGTATATACAGGTATAGTTTCCAGAGGGCACACCGATAAAAAGACCTAAGATTCCCACTTATGTTGAAGGCCAAGAGCATGGTATTTGTCAAACAAGTACAAATCAACAGTTACCACCTACTTCAGATCATAATCTTGTGCCTTGGCTTTCTTTGTGCCCTTACTGTCCAAAATCTGAATTCTCTTGTGTTTAAGTTTCTGTGAAGTCATCACTTTCTATTAACATGCTGAAATCACATTCTTATTTCAAACAACGTGAATTCCAACCATCTTCAAACTCTAGGCTTCCAGATGTCCGTGTCCTTATTTCTCTGCTGCCACAGGCACAGCAAGAATATAATTCACCCAAACAGGAGAGTGACAGATTTCAGGCTAGTTTTCCTCGCTAGGATTACCCCTGATTCCCGAGAACTGCACTGATTATCAGAACAACTGATTTTGAGATTTTTCCTTAACCATACTTTCCCTGATGTTATATATAATCTCTGAATGTCAAAATGGGCTTTATTAATAGAAGAAAAAAATGATTATGAACTTTAAGGAATGCCCCCTTTGATAGGAGCATGGTGGCACACCTGCAGTAATTACCAGAGAGCGATTAGCAAGCCTTCCCCAGGCTCCCATGGCTTCATGGAGTGTTGGTTTAGTGCATCGAGTGCATGTGATGGACTGAATTCCCTGCTGTTTTCTGCAGACAGCCATTTACAAACTACCCACACACTTGATGCTCATGACCTTGCCCATAACACTATCTGAACAGTATCTGGACTGAGTCACTCGTAAACAATAAAACTTTGCAACCAGAAGCCAGACATTCCACCCTCCAAAGAGCATTTACACTAGAATTCTTTTAGTTCATCTTTTAAACCTATCCTACCCACTTCAAAGACCTCTATCCCACTTACTCTGACTCTACTGAAAATTAGGAGCAGGAAGGTATCACAAATAATTTCTTTAGATGCAAAAAAAATTAACATTTAAAAAAAAAAATTGCAAAGGAAAACTTACTTTTTGCAGGCCAAAATTTTTAGCGTTTCCAAATAACCAAATTCATACTCGGTGGCAAATTAAGTGATAGCTTCAGCCTAAACTGGACCAAAATATACTCGCTTATCGCCCACACTTCAACATCTTTCATTGTTGTTAATGCCCGATGCAGACTGTGCTTCTGTTCAAAAGCAGATGGGAGCTGTGTGGGCTGCTCGAATTTTTTCTCGGCATACCGTCTTCAGAAGTCCTTCATTAGCTTTAAGGCTGGGTATTTAAAGCCAGGCATTCAGAAAGAGCAGTGAAAGAAAATGTGCTATTTTTGCTTTCTGGAAGTTGGCGGGTTTGAGTGCCGTACCCATGCACAACTTCTATTCTGCTCGTGTTTATAAAAATCACTTGGAATAAGTTTCTTTGCAAACATTTTCTCCTCCTCTTTCATTTTCCTGCTGTCAAGAGTCTTCTAAATGGAAGTTATTATTGGCTTTATAATTTGTAACTTCTAAAATCCCTCAAGGTGAATATAGAAAATTTATTTCGTGTTTGACATGACTGCGCTTTAGACACTGCCTTTTGAGAACTGTGTCTCCTAAAGAAGAATGCCTAAAATAAATAACAAGAATCTTAAAGGGTCTTTCAATGGGTGATCCAATTACATGTGAGATTACTATGGTAGGGTTTTATGCAAAAATAGGTTAATGAGCCCTTGTTGGGTTTCTTGTATCCCTTAAAATCACACGGAGCAAGGAGTTAGTTATACACATTCGCATGTATTGACCTTCACAGTTCTGGGTGCACCTGCTTTTGCATTTCTTGTCACAAGAAGGCAGGGCAGGCAGTCCCGGGTCCAGGCTCAGCAGATGGCACTGTTTCTCCCACTCAGCCTTACCACAGCTCTTAGAAAATAAACTTTTAATTTTCCATCTCCTGGCCAGCAGCCCCGAAGCCCTCAGGAAAAGGCTGCACCGCAGCTCTCAGACACGGCCAGAGGTCCTTGGTGTGTCCCCAACAGGGCCAATCCAGGCACAGTGAGACCTATTGCTGTTGGGACATGCTAAATATATTTACCATCATGATGAATGTATGCTCACACTAGCCCATTGAAAAAAAAAAACCAGGGCTTATCCCATTTGTAGTCGGTGACTGCTCTTTAGGCAAACAACGGAGAGGTAAGAAAAAAGTGTATTTTTCAAACAGATGCCCCCACTGAACAGAATCCCTGATATTGTCCATATAGTGAGGAAAAAAATTACTGCTTTCTTGAATATTACTTTCTATAAAAATCACACCACACTAATGTCAGTCTTGCTGGCAGCTGAAACCCCCAAACCAAACAGGGAGACTCATCGCACATATGCTACACAGCAGAGCTCCTCATCCACCCAAAGGACAAGGTGCTCTGGTCTCCCCTATACAAAGACACCCCAAAAAGGTGGGCAGTGGTAACCAGGACCAGCAGGACAACATCCAGGGTCCACAGGCTACACCTCCATCACTCCAAACACAGTGGAGTAGGAAGGGGTGGTGTGTATTTATGAGGCCCAAATGCACATTACCAGACCCAAATCACCTGAAAAAGGCAGACAAGTATGGCATGGGCTGCTCTTCCAAACACTTTATAGCTTCTACCAATTCCCTAGACCCTGATCTACCACAGATACAACCATATACTGAGCAACTGCAGACACCACACAAACCAGCCACTTTGGAAGGTCAGGTAAATGCAGTGGCAAAAATGTCACAAATTATCTCTTATTTTGTACTTGAAAATGAGACACAGTCTTGATGACATGGCAACTACACTGTTTGGATGCCTTGGTGAAGGACGTAGGTATGGATGGAAACCACACTCAAAATTAGCATCCAAAACCATGTAAATGTGAGTACTTCCCCTATCCAAATTTTCTACTAATGTTGCTATGGACTAATAAGGCTTGACCTATATTAATTTATTTAAAGAAACATATTCCTAAAATCTACACCAAAAAGTTATCAAGCACGGGGTTTTAAACATCCATAAATACATGAAGATGCTGAAGACAATTCCCTCCCATTAGAGTTACAAGGAAAGTGTTAATGCCCTTTTTTCCTTGAATGATAATCCTGCTCCTTGTAGAGCCGTTTGCTGAGATTGCATCTCACTTGCCTTAGGTATTAAACCTATGTAATTTTCTTAACCATGGGGTATCCATTTATCAGATTCGATGCTGATACCTTTTAGTTGCTTCAGATGGGGGAAAAAAAAAAGGGCTTCTTTTAGAAAAAAGGTTATTTAAATGTGACTGAATAGCCAGAAAAGAAGCCACCTAAAGCTATCAAGAGATCTCATGCAATAAAATTCGGCAGCATCTGGAAATACGTTAGGGTGAGTCAATAGTCTAAACCAAGGCATTATTAGATGTATCTAGCAATTCAGGCTAGTCCCCATTACTTTATTTGTGATCACTTAGTAGACTTTTTAATGAAAAAAAAAAAAAAAGGCCAAAAAAGAAGCATTTTTAATTGCACAAAATAAAGTAAAGAAAAGTTATTATGCTTTCTTTTATTCCTAGTCCCCATAAAATAATTGCTTGTGTTTGTTGATGCTGTTTTAGCGGAGAAAATTAATTTGTGGAAACTTCATTAACAAACGGCATTGAGGCTCTAGTGTGGTCACCACAAATGACCACCAGACTGCTAGTGAGAGGGGAAAGAAAGATAACAGCCCAATAAAATCCTTAGTTTTAATGAAACCATCACATTAAGGCCATATATTTGACTACTAGGGGCGGTTTTATATATATTTTCAATTGTAAAATAAACAGCATACTGAAATAAAAGGAAAAGTCTCCCCATGATGAGGGGTATGCACTGCTAGACTCTCAGCCAGCTCAGCCCCGGTGTAATTCCACTGCCTTTTTGAACTTTATCTTAATGCACATAATGCACTTCGCAATATATTATGTAAATCAAATATCTTGATATTAAGGGCATTGCCCATTTCAGTGCATCTGGTAGCGTAGGTTAATTATCTTTATACAATTTCTGCGGTTAGATCATCACTTGGATTAAGAAAAAAAGCACTATCAATTCCCAGGACAACATGATTTCATCATTTGTTTTTCTTACAAGAACACTGGGTCCTCCTCAGCTGGAGGTACCGGGTTTCCAAGGCAGTAAAGGAAGGTGTTCAGGGACCCAACCCTGAAGTTTGCAGCCTTAAAATAACTCATTTACTTCCGACCTTGAACAAAGACAACACAACAGCCCGCTCTGCTCCGGTGGGGAATCCCTTTGAGCCTTGCTAGCATCTGTACCATCCCTCATTCCCACCACACACAGGAGGAAAGTTAAATTCCCCCAGAAAATTGAATGTTCTTGGTAACCCAGTTCCTCACAGGTCTCCAGTCCAGTTAGAGTTGACAGAAGACTGAGCAAGACATTTAAATGTTTGAAAGGTCCTTGAATTGGGCTCAGGTTTCAGGATAAGCACTGTTTTAGCACTACAAATTTTCCCTAAAAAACCATGGAGGACTTTTGGGTCAGAGCCACATTAATGAGTGTGTCTCATCGCATCTGAAAGAGTCTTCAGAGCTGTGATGGTGGCAGAGTGCTGTCCCTGTACCTGGCAACAGGGACGCTGGGGAGAAAGAGTGACTGACAGAGGATACAGAAGGCTTTGGGTACAGAGATGGCTGTGGAATGAAAATGCTAGAGAAAGGTAAAAGAAGCGTTAAAGGCAATTTAAGGAAGAAATGGAATTATCCCAACAAATGGAAATAAACTCTGGACTCAAAAGCGGGTGAGGGACTGTGGAATGCTGTGGGAGTAGGAGCCACCTCCGTCACCAGCTTGGGGATGTTGAGAGGATGATGCAAGCCACCCAAGCCAGGACCTGCTCCCAGTCTGGGCAAGGGTTTTTGCTTAGTGAGAATGGGTCCCCTAGCCCAGCTCCCTGAGACAGCATCAGCTGTACCCTGACTACTGCCAGATCATGAGAAAAATCAATGTTCTTCATTTTCTTCCATGCCCAGCGACCTCTGAGGCAGGAATAAACACCACCCCTGCTGTCAATTCGGTCATACACATCTTGAGGGAAGTGATATTTAATATTTGTTACAAATATTCTTCTGAGTATTAAAATCAATTCACCCCCAGTATCTTCCCTTCTGAGCTTCATTGCTCTGCATCACGTGTGATCTGCGTCACTGCATTTTCAGGCCACTACAGTTTTCAAAACTACCCTTGGCAGAAAGGAATTTTAAATGCATTTTCAGCCCGGAGTTGGTGGCTTGGGTTGTTGTTTCTTTTAACTGGGTTTGTGATTACTCAATTAGCAAAGAAAAAGAATGGATGATAACCAATAGGAGCTGTGCGCTGCTATGAAAAATTGAATCAAGAGCAAGCAATGGAGAGAGAGAGGTCACCGAGTCATTTTGAGTAAGTCCATTTGAGATAATTGTTATATGCTTTGAAGACATTCCGAGAAAAAGAGGCAAAATTTATCAGATACATTAAATTATGAATTATTAACTCAGCTCTATTAAATAGGAAAGCTTTTTCAGGATTAAGCATGTTTTTAGAAATTCTACTAACTGCAGAGTAGATTTCTCTGATTTAAACATGATTTTTGTTTACATTCCAAGTGCAGGAGAGTCCCTCTGGGGCTGGCGCAGCTTCCCAGCACTGGCAGATCACATAAAGACCTTAATCCATTTTAAATGAACTTTTTCAGGCTGAAACTGAGATGGTGTACATAAAAACAAAGTTTCTAAAGACAGGGGTATCAGACAGACCCACCAGATTTACAAGCTCTAGAGATAGTCTCTAAATACTACTTCTGCTGAAGCTGTCAATTAGCAGCAGCTCCCGTGCTGCCACATACACCTTAGAATAAACACAGGGCTTCTCTCTCACATCTCCCACAAAGCTTTGGATATTTTGACTGGGTGATGCAAGTGGTGTTTTTTGGTAGTTGTTTTGTTTGTTTGTTTGTTTGTTTTTTTAAAATAAGGAATTCCTTGGCCAAGTCAGCCTTCACATGGACTGATGCCAGGACTACTCACGAAACAAGTTGCCGTGGCCTTAAGTTAAATCAATAACGCCCAATGAATAATGGCTGTCGCTGGATGCTGATTTTTCCTGGCTCATAAATAGTTCTCATGTCATTTCCTGAACCACCAAGACCAGCTCCAGCCACTCGGCACGACAAAACCCCGAGACGTGTGATGTACATCCTTCAGTGGAGAGGATGTGAACCCGCCCACTGCCCGGTCTGCTGTGGATCCTTAATGGCATCACCGTCTCCCATTTCTATACTGTCTATCAATGAGCTTTGCTTCTGTCTCTGCAGCTGGCAACAGACGTAATGCAGCTCATGCTTGGTATCTATAAAATGCAGCTGAAACTATCAGCCCCTCCATTTCTACATGGATTATAGGATTACAGCAATAAATGACTTAGACCAAAGTTAAGCACTACAGGTTTCGTTAGTTCCTTAAAGTGGTATTTCAATTAGAAGAAATTTTCTAGCAGTTAAAAGCCTAATTTTTCTCTTTTATTTTTATTTCTCAGAGTGTGAGGCCCAGAAAAGCAGACTAAGAAACAGCAGTACACCAGAGCCTCAGCTGCCCTAAGAGTTCTCAGGTCTCCAGCGCCAGCCCTTTTCATGAACACCTTACCACATGGAAAACCTTCAAACTTGCCCATGATCTTTCTCCCTCAAAGGAAAAAGTCTTCACAGGAAGAGTGGTCAGAACCTGGAACGGGCTGCCCAGGGAGGTGGTGGAGTCCCCATCCCTGACTGTGTTTCAGAGTGGATGAGATGTGGTATTGGGGGATATGGTGTAGGGGAGAACTTTGTCGAGTGGGGCTGATGGTTGGACTCGATGATCCCAAGGGTCTCTTCCAACCTGAAAGATTTTATGATTCTAAAGCTTAGAGGTAATTTCCAGACACACTTTCCCCACACATTTGCTAGTCAGTGCTGATATGACATGGTCAAACTGTTGCCCTCTGAACCTGCATCTTGGTTTTCCAACACCGGATTCCCACGTAGGGTTGGGTGGAGGGAGGAGCACCTGCACAGCTCCCCAGGCTCCACTGCAAAACTTGCAGCCTTTTGTTATAGCATTTGATGATTCTGACATGATTGATTTCATTCTTGGTGAGTCAATCATATAATTACAAATTAGTGAATTGTTTTATACTGGAGGATTGTTTCATAAATTAGGTCACTGTCATTTATCATTATAATTTCTTTAACCAACACATCTCATCCTTTGATCTGTTAACATCTCTACTCTGCAATGGTAATACACACTCAGTCATCACCGTGACATGACAAACAATGAAGCTCAAAGTTTACCAAGCCAGAAAAATGCAGTTTTCCTCATTAGCAGGCACGTGTGAATCACTAACAGCTGCAAACCTTTCCAGATCTTCTCCCAGTACAGAACACACACCAAGAAGCCAGAGGTTGTACCTTCTGCTCACCCTGAATAAGGTACCTCTTTCCTACGCATCAGCTGAACGGAACTTTTATCACCCACACTCTAGACGTGCTTTCAAATTATTCTGCATCTTCCCTCGCTTCATATCCCTCAAACACTTGGAACAAGGAACTTTGTTCTGAGAGCTGTGCTCATCTCAAAGAAGATTTAAAAGGAAGTCATCCTGGATCGAGCCATACACCCAGTGAAAACTAACCAGTAGATAATTCAAACACTGATGGAACAAAGAAGTCAGTGAACATTCTCTGCTCAGCTCGGGGTGACAGAAAACATAAATTTCAGCAAACTACTAAAAATTAGGGAAGCTGCACACACTTAGAAGGTGACCGCACTTAGAACAAAGCACAGACTTAGAATTATTTCCTATAGCTTTCCCGTGCATGGAATTATCATGCATTATCATGCATGGCCAGTCTGTAACCTCATTATTTTACTTTTTTTTTTTTTTAAATGTATTCTTTTACACAAATACCTTGGAAAAATACCATCAGAGTACCAAATTTCTGTTCACAGCTTACTCTGGATAGGCTCCCGTACACCCCAGGTACAGAGCAGACATCCCTGGCACAAGCTTTACATCTCTTGTTTGGCCCTGCTTAATCTGAACTAAATTGGTCTGAGATATTATCTATAAGCTTTTGGGCTGAGATTTGTTTCATTGCCTGTAATTGGATCAACTCTAATACCTTTCCTCCAGTACAACCACAGCTGCTTCTTCAGAAAGTTCCGCTGGAATCAATTAGAAAAACACAGATCCTGATTCATTTTTGTTTCCTTATATTTTTGTTGGATGGGACAATAAAAGAACCCATAGCTGCTATTTTCTTTTATGATGAATATAAACCCCTATCACCTGCATTCCTGCAGTAACACACTCATATGGCAAACATACAGCAGATGATATCAATCTGGTGAGGAGAGATGGGGACAGACACGTTCCTGCCTTGTGTTCACCTTAGAAATGGGCTTTCTAGTGACTATAACCGACTCCGAGTCTTTGGTCTAAAATAAGGAGAAATGAAAATCCTAATCCTCATAAGTATTTCCAAGAAAGCACTGTTCTTTCCATGGTTTAGTGTGCTAACTCTAACCTACGTTGCGAGGAGAGAGAACGAGCAGTTGTGTCTGCACTGATTTATTTATTTATTTATATGAGAAAGGCTCAGGGACTCAAAATGGTATTATAGACAAAATACCTCATTTGAGTTTCTTTTCAGAGTCTAATGAAATGGATGACGTTTTCTGGCATTGCCACTGAATTATATAATCCTAGAGAAGACATTAACGGTTGCTCTAAAAATCTAATTAAATTTTAGCGCAGTAGTAATGCAGCCATAAGGCCCGTGTAAGCCATTATCTACATTAATAAAAGTTAAAGTCAAACAGTATCTATACAGTAATAATATACCTGGATTCAAGGTCACTTTAATTCCCTTACTCTCATATTTTTCTTTATTGTTGCTATAAATATTATTATTTAATCAAAATTTCAAATTTATGTACCTTTGTTAACCTGAACTGTTCTCTTCGTACATGGTACTGAGACAGGAATTAATTCAATTGTTTTTTCTTAATTGTTTATTTTCTCCCCTTCTACATAAAATTACTCTTATTATTAGCATATAGAAGGACAAGAAACTGGGACAAGCTCCAGGTACTTTATTAAATATCTAAATGAAAATCTAGAATCACTCCAACAAAACGCAGGCACGACTTGTCTCAAGTCTCAAGCTCTTCTGAGTGGAAGACAAGGAAAAGAAGAAAGCGGATGCTACGGAAAGGAACAAGGTATAAAAGCAGATTTAAAAAAAAAAAAAACGCTAAGAGGAGAGGTGTCACAGAGCTGCTTTTGCCTTGGGAGGGGAGGCTTGAGCTGCCCAGAGTCTTCTCCTGGGCAAGTGCATCACAGCCAGGGGCTGGAACAGGAGCCATTGCTGAAAAAATCAGCATTGACTGACCATTTGTGACTGGCAGTGTGAAATAATAATTCCTTATGAAAGTAAGGAATGTCTAGAGCTATGAATGGCTTGTAGTGATGGGTTAAGTATTCACTAAAATGCTTTTTAATTTTTTTTTTCTACTCAGAGGTAGGCTATAATACAGAGTATTTATGAATAAAGGAGTTGGTTTTGCAGTATTGGTCACTCCTTTTGCAAAGAGCACTCTAACTGCATCATACGCTCTTTACAGGCTGCATTTAAACCTGTGCCAGACCTAGATGGTTTATCTGACCAAGGAAACCCATGGTTATGGTGCTTTTGAGTTCTTAGGAGAATCTGAGTTGGGAGGAATTATCACTGTTGGAACTGGGCTGAGAAAATTGTCTGCTTTGTCACGGCCATGAGCAATGCCCTCTTCTTAAACATCAACCTAAACAGTGGTCTCTTTTAGTGGGTGGCTGACACATCAGAAGGCTGTGCTGCCATCCAGCAATACCTGGACAAGCTGGAGACTTGGGCAGAGAAGGACCTGATGAAATTCAACAAGGGCAAGTGTAGGTTCCTGCACCCAGGGAGGAATAACCCCCTGCACCAGGACAGGTTGGGGGTGACCTGCTGGACAGCAGCTCTGAGGAAAAGACCAGGGAATCCTGGTGGACAACAGGATGACCATGAGCCCACAATGTGCCCTTGTTTCTAAAAAGGCCAATGGCATCCTGGGGTGCATCAAGAAGCATGTGACCAGTAGGTAGAGGGAGGTTATCCTGCCTCTCTACTATGCCCTGGTGAGGCTCCATCTGGAACACTGTTTTCCAGTTCTGGGCTCCCCAGTTCAAGAAGGACAGGGAACCTGCTGCAGACAGTACAGCAGAGGACCACCAAGATGAACAGAGGCCTGGAGTGTCTCTCTGATGAGGAAAGGCTGAGGGACTGAGGGGGGATCTGATCAACACCTGTAAATACTTCAAGGGTGGGTGTCAGGAGGATGGGGCCAGGCTTTTTTCACTGGTGCCCAGTGACACAACATAGGAAAATGGGCACAAACTTGTACATAAGAAGTTCCATCTAAACATGGGGAGGAACTTCTTCACTTTGAGGGTGGCAGTGTCCTGGAAAAGGCTGCCCAGAGAGGTGGTAGAGTCTCCATCTCTGGAGACATTCGAACCCCTCTAGACACATTCTTGTGAGGCCTGCTCTGGGTGGGGGGTTGGCAGGGGGTTGGAGGAGATGATCTCCAGAGCCCCCTTCTAACCTCATATCATTCTGTGATTCTGAGGCAATTTCTGACACAAAACGAGGTCAGAGAGGCTGCTACCTGTCCCAGGTACCTTCCTTGGCTGGAAAACGAAGTTCACCTACTGAAGGGGCAGTAAAACCCAGAGACGTTCTGTCAGATAGTTGAAGAGTTTTCTACTTCTTGGGCGCAGCATTTTTTCTTATAGAACATAACCATTTTGAATTTTGCCCTAGATTCTCTGTCTGTACCATTATATTTGCATTACATTTTTATCTGTGTGCTCTGTAGATTCAAATGAATGGATTTTGTTTTCCAACTTTGAATGGCAGAGATTACTGTGCATTTAAATAACGTCTCTCCCTTCTAAGGTGTACTGAAACGACAGAACAAACAGCAAAGACAATTTTGGAGTAGTATCTTGATAACGGGGGATTTCCTTCACTAGAACTTCACTTCGATTTCTTTGGAAAGATTGAAAACTGTTGGAAAAGCTAAGAATGGACTATCTCCAGCATGATCTACATTGCTTCTAAATCTTTCTACAAACCCTTTTTTCCTCCTCATTACTGATCAGGGGCAAGACTGTACCAGCCACAGCAATCTACAGTTCGTTATTTAGTGATCTGCCTGGCTGTTATCACGTGGAAGTAAATTTTAAGGTGCCTTAAGGTTATGCCCACACACAAATTTACAACATGCCACTGGTATTTTAAATAAAACTGAATATAATAGGGTGTAATCTGGCATGGAAGTGAATTTTAAGAATCAAACTGTAATCTAAATGACACTCCTAGGATTTTTAGAGGCTGAAAAGGAGTTGAGGGGGAAAGGAAATGTTTGTGTGAGATGAACTACCCAAGCCCAGGCAAGCGGGGCAGGGGGTCCCTGCTTTGCTCTCCCCAGGGCTGTAAGGCAGCCAGCTCGACAGGTGCCTGAAGAGTGGAAGTAGCTCCCAAACGTGAACAAAACATTCAGAAATACATGGATTTTCATTAAACTTCTAATCACTGTTATACACAAATCGTTTAGTGAGTGCATAATTAAAACCTCAAGTGTTTTCCGTAAAAATATTTGTAAATTAGGTGAATAAATTATTCAGTGGTCATTACCAAAATTAAATCTCCTCTGAGTGAATTTCTTGCTACCTTGCAAGCAGAATTCAGAGTAACATAGCTGAATTCTCTCAGACTTAGCAGTATGACAGAGTGATGGTATATCAGAGCTGGTCACAGCAAACAAACTTCCCAAGTCCTGTACTCTGTGCAATGGCAGCATTGGATACGTGCTGCTCCAGTCTTTACCTCCTAAATATTTCTTGTTCTACCAAGACTGGAAAGACACAATACAGGTGTTAAGTCCCCAGTGAGACCACCAGATCTTATTTTCCCCACTATCCAAGACCAGCATCACAAGAAATAAGATTCAGGGTGGCCACTGTGGCTGTCACCTCTCTTAATGGCCTTGAAACGCTCACAATCTCAGACCTAAAATGATAAAAGACTTCAAAAGCATCTTAAGAAAGAAATCAGAGGGCTGGGAATGCTCTGCTTTCCATCACCAAATCCAGCTCAGGGAGCATGATTTGCAGTGATATTACCTGTATAGAAGCCGCATCCAAGAATAACTAATTTCCCATTTAAGCAGGTTCATATTCCTGGACACAAACTCAGTGTCAGACACCACCCATTTAAAGAGAGTAAGGGGAAAACAGGGCAACTATGGGGATAACGTGCTATGACAGTTATTTACAGGATTCTGGCAAGAGAACAGAAAATGCTTTTACCTGGGATAAACACTGTGAGAGTTTTTCTCCTACTGTTCTCTTATTTCCAATTCTAATCTCAGCTGGCACCTGGGGAAATTAAAAAAACCTCCCTCACATTTATTCTCCAGGAGAACCTCGTCTCGTGCAGCCGCAGCACTGAGGGCAAATACCCCAGGGATGGAGTGAAGAGCAAGGAAGAGAAAGAGCTAAAGGGCGGCATGTTTTTTCTGGAATAGTTCATTCAGTTCTAGTAAACATGCCACTTTCTACAGTGGGTTATAACTATTTTTAGGTTATGTATAAAATTCAGTTTACACATCCGGATGATTTATGTTCTCTTGCATATATATTCCTCCTGTTTTGCTTTTCAGAAGTGACAATGCAGGAGCTCACAAACAACCAGAAATATCACCTCACCAGGGAAAACACATCCTCCGCTTTGCTTTTCCCTTCAAGTTTAAAGAAAATTAGTTAACCACACAACAGCTTTTACAGCCCAAAGACCCTCTCCAATTAAAGTGAAAAATTCTGCCGGTGTTTCTTCCTTCAAGCAGTCGTTTCACCAGTGGGCATGATATGGAAGCAAAATTTTGCTGTCAGTGAAACATTATTTGTTTTTAAACACCAATTCTTGAAAAAGATGCTATAAACATCGCTTCAAAAATGTTAAAATTGGTTTGTTCATTCTAAATTTTTGACAACTGGGTATGAGAAAGTTCAATTTTTTATTTATTTTGACATATCGTTTCACTTGGAGCAAACTTCTCAATACTCTCTTTCATTTTTTTAAGTCCAAGTAGCAGAACTTAAGCACTCTGCGTTACACAGGGAACTTGTACAACAATAGTTCAACTTCAAATTTTGCCTTCCCAAATTCCTAGCTGTCTGCCCTCACTGCTTCACAAACCTCAGCGGAGACAAGCGCAGGATGGAGGGTCAGGAGGAGCAGGGCAATACCGAGGCCAACAGAAACCACAGATTCTCATTACAAATTATACCATTTCTCAACTGTTTCCTCCTGTCTTCAGGACGGGCCACTATTAGCTAGGAAAGGAGTCCATAACTCTCTACTCTACCCCTCTACTCTGTGCTTGTGAGACCCTACCTGGAGCACTGTGTCCAGCTCTGGAGTCCTCAACATAGAAAGGACATGGAGCTGTTGCAACAGGTCCAGCAGAGGGACATGAAGATGCTCAGAGGGTTGGAGCACCTTTGCTATGAGGACAGGCTGAGGGAGCTGGGGTTGTTCAGCCTGGAGAAGAGAAGGCTCCAGGGAGACCTTAGAGCAGCCTTTCAGTATCTGAAGGGAGCCTCAGGAGAGCTGGAGAGGGACTAGATTAGATACTAGAAAGAAATTCTTTGCTGTGAGGGTGGTGGGAGCCTGGCCCAGGGTGTCCAGAGAAGCTGTGGCTGCCCCATCCCTGGAGGGGTTCAAGGCCAGGCTGGATGGGGCTTGGAGCAACCTGGTCTGGTGGGAGGTGTCCCTGCCCAGGGCAGGGGGCCTGGAACTGGATGATCTTTAAGGTCCCTTCTAACTCTAACCATTCTTTGACTCTATAAATCGACTACAGTGAACAGACAGATCCCCAAAATAATACTTCTTTTTTACTGTACCAGCAGGGATTGGCCATTTGTTACATGTATTTCCACTGCAAACTCTTTTATAGCTTAAGCAAACAAATTGCTTCAATAACTCATTGGAAGGATGAGTTTAAGCAAAACTTGTATTTTGGGCAGTGCCTGCTCTTGTGACTCGCCTTTTGCTTTAACTTAGAATCTCTCCGGGATTTAAAAGGAGAAAAAAAAAAACCCTACATATTTGGAGTTGTGAACTTCAGACACAGCCCTAAAACATCTGGGTACCTGAGAGGGCATCTAAAAAATCTGTGTGTTAAACTATGCTGTAACCAACTCCTGTGACTGACTCGACTTCGCCAACAGCCCGGCTGGGAACAGCAAGCATTTTCAGACAAACACATTATGGAAGGATGCTTTAAAATCACAACAGGTAATGCTTTTAACCCAGAATGACCTCAAACTGCTTCACAGCTATTTCAAGACTGATAAATCTTTTCATTGCCCAAACCTATTTATTGGCTGTTACAATACAAATCTACATTACAAGTGACCAACACTGAACTTTGACTAGAAAAGACCTTGGAAGGAAGCAAAAATACACAAAAAAAATTCCATAGGTTGATCTTGGAGGCCATACAGCTCATCCGGGGTCATTCCTATGGGGACAGAAGGGACCTTGTGGCTGGGACATCCTGCAGCACCAAGACCACACAGTGAGTCACTAAAAGCAGGAGGGAGCAGGAGAGCACATCCACCGTCTCACTCTTCTCTCTCCAGCCACCCAAAAAGTCATCCCACAAGCCACACAACAGCATGAGCTATGACATTCCCTGGTTGTTTCCAACATGGATAAAACCAGAAAATGACAGATCATGGCACTAACACAAACTTGTCTTTCTAGTACTGTTCCTAGAATAAAATTACCGTAATCTAACCTGAAATGCAAATTCTGAATTACGTCTAGATGAGCTTATAGAGGCAGGCTGATGGAAAGACCTACTTTATAAAGCTTGCGGTGTAACTTCTGAATAAATCATATCTTGGAACCCACCATCAGCTTCATGGTGTTGGTGTGACACTAAAGCAAGTGCTCTGTGACCAGAACTATGATCTGGAGATTTTATTTACTCTTATTAAATACATTTCCAACTTTATATCTGGTGGATTATCTGCAATATTTTCTACTTGAGGAAGATAAAGCAATGTACAAATGGTATTTTGAGTGCCAGATATGGGTTCTTTTCCCTTTGCTAAATGTAAAACTTCTCTAAAAATATATAGGAAAAACACCTTCATCTGTTTCAAGATCCGTAGAGCTCTACCTGAGCTCTAAATTGGCGATGACTTACATTATTCCCAGACAGTATAAAAAAAGGAGCAAGATCTATTTCCAAGCAATCATCTTGCTTCGCTTCACAGACACTCTTTGGTGAGTTGAGCCCAATACTGGGTCTCAAATCAGGGCTTGGACCAAAGGACATTTTGCAGCACCCAAAGCAACGCCAGCTCTGCTCCCCAAAGGCCAGTGACGACTGTGTTGGGGTCAAACCACACAATTCTGCCAGGAAGGAGCCAAAACCCATGAGATGGGGTCCCACAGTAACATCTCACCAGTGCATCACTCCTTTTTTTTCTCTTCTAACTCTTCCACAAGCTTCACTGACTCGCTGTCACCGGGGGCTGGAAATTAAGAGACAGACACTACAGTTTGCTAGAAAAAGGTTCAGTCTGACTCACTCAGTAAAATCCATGTTTCTGGGAAGACACGCTACGCTTCATTTGCCACGTCGTCAGTGTTATTTGCATTTCAGGACTCTCTCGGTCCTCTATTAGTCAGATAAGAAATGAAACATGCAATATATCACACACGCCCCACACGCTTCATTTTGGCAATTTGCTCCCTAGCTCTCTGACTCCTGAGATACACATAAAGAGAGGAAACGAGAAGCTTCCCTTCTTTTAATGTGCTTTCTGTAGGGGCTGTTCAGTGCGTTCTGCAAGCCCCAGATGACAGCAGCTGACCAAAACTGTAGAAAGCGAATGCGAATACAGTCCTCATGAATCAAATATCATTAAATATTTGAGTTAGCTTTATTGCATACCTAATCAATAATTTCATTTACTTGCTGCCAGAGGTTCTTGCTTCCCTAAATGCCTTTTCCCCTCTGGCACCTGGCCCCAAAAAGAGAAGCTCCCCCCCTCCTCGTTCACCTGCTTTCTGCAAACAAACACATGGCATTAAAAAGTGCATGCGAGGTCTGAGACCTCTTCAATGCAAATGCACGGGGAGCCTCGGGCTGCAGAAATCAAAGATTATAAGTGGAAGCCTCTAAGAATCAAAACATTTCAATATTTTTTGTGTGCTTTGCTGCCTTCTCACTTGACTCGACAGTCTCATCTACCCGCTGCCACGGGCTGTCTTTATCAGTGATTGATCTTTGTCTCCCTTCCAAAACCTTACGGGGGAATTTGGAAAGCTGGACAGAATGTATACTTTTATTTTATATAATAACAAGGCTCACCGTAAACGAGACCGCCGCGTGTTGAACACTCCATATGTGACCTGACTCCTTTATAGATGTTTAATATTCTCCTCTCTCTCGCTCGCTATAACCGTTGGAAGAACGTGGAAGCGCAGAGGAGCAGAATACAAAACAACTGAGTCACCGTCAATCTCAGCCCCAGGGGTCTTCCGTGATGACAAAAAACGCTAATCAGCTCCACCGATACAGAAGACAAAACCCCATCCATCTTCCTCTGGCTGTCCAGGTGGCGAGATTCTACTTTAACCAGCGCCTTGGAATATCCCTTTAGGTTATTAGGATTATAGTCTGATTCTTCTACTTTGACATTCCCTGTCTTCCACAAATTCCAAGCCAACTCAAATTCAAAAGGTTATTGTTAAGTTAATCTGAAAAGGAGAATGAGGGAACAAAAACCTGAAAGACTATTGCACTGGAGCTTGGTCCCTGAAGGAATGAAACCACCTCTATATTATAAGGTTTCTACCTTCAAACACGGAAGTCAATGGTGAAAGCTCAGCACCTTACAAGATCGTTACGTAAACAACGTTTAAGAGTAACTCCTAAGCTAATGACATTAGGCTTATTCTTCCAGTAGTGACCTATGGATTTATTTCCTTGGACAACGGTCACCACAAATGCAGAGCCTGCAGATCAATTTATCTGGTTACAGACTTCACTTGAGTCCTTGCTTTTAACTAGTTCGTATTAAAATCAACGTATTAAATATTTTTCCTCCTTCTGCAGAGATGTAGCTTCTTTCAGTCACAAAACTCACATTAAATGTGTTTAGAAAAATTTCATTTATGGGTGTTTCTTTTCTATGACTACAATACAAGACAGAATTTAAGCTACCACAAGATTTCCCAGAGCATTCACATGTATTTTAGGTACTTTCCCTGAAACAGCTCACACAGAAATGGATATTTAATGAAAGAGAACTTAAAATGAGCGTGGCATTTCCCAGCCACATAACAGATTTCTTCTCTATGGGATTTCTGAAAATTTTTTTGTTGATTATGGGTTTCCCAAAAGATCTTTTATAACTCCATCGTCACACCGTGGTTTCACTTTGTGTGTCTTACAGGATACAAGCACCAAACTGTGCCCTACATAGGGGATAACTGCTTTTAAAGGAGGATGCAATTGCCTGGGTTATTGGTAAGTGGGTCCCCATCTGTCTGCCCTGAGTGCTCAGTGCTTCAGGGCACGAACTCTACTGATCCATGAGTATTAGGTCGATTTTGGCAATGTGACACCTCTGTATTTCACATTTCGTGTCACCTAGAACAGTCCCAAGCAGGAGAAGAAATCTGGGAGGCCAGACTGTTCACTCAAGCGAGCAAAGAGATAAAGGTTATTTCCCCAAATTACATAACTACACAGAAGAGGGATTTGGGAACAAATCTAAATAAATAAATAGTATACTAAAAAAATGATACTCTAAATTTTAAATGAACCTTCACAAGATGATCAAAGAAGAAGTGCAGATCCTTTTCTCATTGAGTAATAATTTTTCAGAGATGGGAATTAATGGATAATGGTCTTTTCAGGTTCATCCCATTTAATACCATGGGGGGGCAGTTCACACTGCTTTTAACAATTACTTCCCATCCACCTTATTCAAATAAACATCTGGGTGAAGATGATCAATGTTCATTAAAAGCTCCGAAGCGACAGGTACACAACTGGTGCTTGGTGCTTACACAGCTCAGCTCTCACAGCTGTAAGGAATAAACGGAGCATGTGCTTCCACACGCAGCTGACACCACCCGTAACTCCAGATTTGACACTTGACTGCCCTTAGGAAGGATCTGTTTTTGAAAAATAGTTTATTTGCAGGAAAAGAAGAAAAAAATAAATTACCAGAATAACTTTCTCAGTAAGAAGGCTTAGAAACAGAGTTATGAAAGGAATGCCAGAAAGGCAAGTTTTCCAAGTGGTAACATTTGCATGAGCTATAACTATTGCTTAGTGCATACCTTGGAGTTTCTTACCATACAAGTTCACTTTTAATATTCTATAAAGTCACGTTTATGCAATTATCATATTTCCTCACAATAAACACTGTGGTTGCTCTGGTGGGAGAGCATCCCACGGGAAGACCACCTGTGTCAAGCCAGGGTGTCACCCAGCCATCAGGGCAGGACCCAGGTCCTGCTCATCCCCTCCTAAAATCCCATCAATTCCAAGAACGGCATAGCACTCGGGAGAGGATATACTTCCTCAGATATAAGTTCTGTATGTATTTTATTACAGATGTACGTATGTGGTAGCACCTCTCTATCACAGAAGGATCAACACAAGAATTAAGATTGATGTTTGACCCAGACAGTGGCATGAGGCCTCCAGAAGAGAGAGATCCATTTGGAAGGTTCCTTCCCCAAACGATTGCTAGCACTCCTCTTCTCTGATAAAATATTTTGAAGTTTTTAGGTATCTTTTTAAAATCTACCATGGGGGTAGATTTTTGGATAACAAGTTGTCTCGGGTATCATTTTTCTCCTTTATGACACCAAAAGCATGAGCAAAGCCAGGTAAGAAAATCCGAGCAGTTTGCACCATGGATTAGAAGAACTCGAATGAATTTCTTTTACAACAGCTCCAAACAGCACGTCGTCAAGTGTTGTTGTAGGAAAACGGAACAAGGGAAAGCAAGTCAAAACACGTACTGACAAATTTCTTCTCACTACATGACAAACCAACCCAAACTGCCATGAGAGCTGGCGACAGCTTCCAACTGCACAAAACCAAACAAACGTTCAGAAAACACCAATGTTTCGGATTTGTGAAGAAAACTCCAAGCAGAGGGAAAACCACTGTGAATTAATTAACAGT
This sequence comes from Jacana jacana, assembly GCA_013400555.1. Taxonomy (NCBI): domain Eukaryota; kingdom Metazoa; phylum Chordata; class Aves; order Charadriiformes; family Jacanidae; genus Jacana; species Jacana jacana. Next base: position 596,900 of record VZTM01016467.1, on the reverse strand, counting down.
TTGGTTTTCCTTCGGGTATATAGAATAGTCCAGGCCAGAAGGGACCTCTAGAGTCATCTAGTCCCACCTCCCCGCAGTCAGCAGGGACACTCCCAACTAGATCAGGTTGCCCAGGGTCATCTTGAGCCTCCCATTGAATATCTCCAGGGAAGGGGCCTCAACCACCTCCCTGGGCAACCCATTCCAGTGGTCCACCACCTTCAGAGTAAAGAACCTACTCCTAATACCTATGGGTATATTATGGGAAAACATCAGAGTGCAGCACATCTCTCCCCCTCTCTGTAAAGGAAATACCACAATGGAAAAGGTTTCATTTGCCATTTTCAGCCCTTCTGAAGTCTATCTGTCCATTTTGGTCAGTAAATTTCTTTTTGAGGCATGCCTTTGTAAGAACTGGCACTCCCTGCGAGCTGGGCCCGGGCACTGGGACACCCTTTGCTGCATCACCCACCTCATCACCTTCATCAGCAACTACACGTGGTGATTACTAGCGATGGATGAACCCTGGGAGCTCAGCTGGAGCTCATATGAAGCTGGCCAAACCCTTCTGGGTTTGAATCTTGGGAAATTAGACTCTTTTAATCTTTTGTGGAAGTCAGGCAGCCCTGGGAATGCAGCGAGACAGACAGACAGATGTCCCTCCCTCTTTCCACAGCACCAGTGAGCTCTCCCACCAGGAGACATACCAGGTTTGGAAGGAAAGGAGGAAATCTGCCCCACACAGATACTCAATAGTTCTATGTTCAGTCCTGGGCTTTAAAAGAATTTATTTCCTCATTGTTCATTTTATTCAAGTATTTTCTTATTATAAATACTGGGGAGGGGGGGGGAAGGCAG
>VZTM01016467.1:542531-595534 GCA_013400555.1 Jacana jacana | reverse complement strand
GGGGGGATGTTTTTTAATACTGTCTTAAAAGTCACCAGGTGCCACCATCCTCTTGCCATTAACTCCACTGACAAAAAGAAAGTTGCTGAGAGCAAAAGGAGGTGGGTTCAGAGTCAGGAGATGGAGCTGGAGGACAGGAGCAGCAGGAGCTTGGGCAAGAAAGCTGAGCCACCATGTCCATTACATGGACACCACCCAAGTCTTGGGTGAAACCAGACTTAAATCCCAGACCATGTCATCTTGGTTCATTTGGAGTTTATTACTACCCTGGGGAACATCCAGGACACTATGAAAACTTCACAGATCTCCCCAAACTCCTCCAGCATTTCTCAGTGCAGAAGGATGGATCTATGTAAAATATTACGCGTTTTTTCCACACATGCAGAAAACAAATTTTCCATATCCCAACCCACAAAGTCAAAACACAATTGGTTGGGGAGCTGAGATATTCTGCTCAGCTGGTCAATGCCATGAGTTTTATACACACACATACAAGCTGAACCAGACCAGATCAGAGGTAGAACTGATTCCCCAGGGTGAGTAAAGCCAATCTTCCCTACACCACCGATGCTGCCGAGGATGAAAGGTGAAAACTGCCTCCCCTCTGTGGCAGACTGCTATAAATACCAACAGACAGTTTCATTATTCTAAATCTTCATGCAAAACCACACTGAAATATTTCACATCACCATAGTAAATGGTTTGAAGATTGCAGACAAAGTAGTCAGGCTATGAATAACTGACAAGAAAGTCTCCAAATAAGCATATGAAATTAATTATGCCATACCCAGAAATAAATAAAAACCACCATCTCCAACACCAACAAAACAGCAGGTAATAAATAACAACGTGTAAACACTTTAATGGACTTATTTTGGTAAAATTAAAATCAATGTTCATGCAGCAATAGCTATTAAATAATACTTACTGGGGAAAAGTCTGAGAAGCTTAAAATCCAGTACCTTGTGTGTCAGAAACCAGACCACACAATGAGAAACAGCTGGAGCTCATCATTTATACCATTTTGAGGTCTTAAGGAAAAAGGCAGCCAAAAAAATACCATGTACAGATCTTCGGGGCAAATTGATCTCATAAAAAAGGGATTAGTGAGTATGAGGGTAATCAAATGCTTCATGTTGGATTACGATTCCACTTAATAAATCAAGCTACTTCTGCTCATGAAAAGGTTCGTTTGATTCACCAATGCTATTCTAGTTCTATACTCATTTGATTAGTTACACTAAAAATAAATCCCATGCAGCGGAACCAAAAAATAAATGACTGGCTTTCTCAAATAAATGCCACCCCGAGTCCTTGCAGCAACCTGACTGTGTATGCTGCCACACCAGCCCCACGTCTCCAGAGAGCCTGGGAAAATTCCACCTCCACTGAGTCCCTTCTCCATACACTGAAGTTTAAACTTTTGATAACGTCACCCCCTTCACTGGCCCAAATCCTTGCTTTAAGCTGCGCCTCACACCAGCTGGGACACGGCAGGGTAGGAGATAAGAGGAGATGCAACACAACAAAAGAGCTTCCAAATTTGGCTCAGGAGGCTAAGTATAGGGGGGTTGTCATCTTAAAGCCATCAAGAAAGGATTAACTTTGTGTCCTTTTCTATTTTCACTGCCTGATGCAGTGAGGTTGGATGAAGACTATATACACCCTGCTCGTGCAGTCCAACTCGAGAGACGGCGTTTGGCATTCTGGTGAGGCTGCTGCCCCTTGTCTGGAGAATGGATAGTCGCTCTGGAGCATGTTCCCCTCACAGCATCGAGTCTGCTATTACTCCAATATAATTAGGGGACTTCTGTGTTCTCAGTGTAATTTTTCCTTCCTAGAGATGTCAGCTCCTCACTCTTATTTTTCTCAGGACAACATCTGCGAGTGACAGCATGACTTTACAGTGAAAAGAAAAAATGGTAACCTAGATTCTTTTCAAAAAATAAAAGTGAGTTTATGTTCTGACAAGGGTCTGCAGTCTGCAAGCTGAGCCCAGTCTCTACCGTGAGTCACGGTGGTTCACTATTTTATGTTGACCTTTTCATCGTTATGCAGCTTGATTAGCTACCCAAGCCAACGGCTTTCATATGAGAACCAAATCAGCTACTTAAAAAGATAAAAGATGAAAATGATTAAAGTATTATTTCATATTCTTGGAACAGTTGTGTTTTAGAAGAGAAGCACCGCCAGCCTGACATCACCCAGAAGTAAACACCTTCCAGTACAGCCACAAAGGAAAACTGCCCCCTTCCTCTCCTCCAACATCTTATCTTCCCTCTGAAGAGGGTTGTTGGAGGGGTGATATATTCGAGAGACAGCAAACTCTCGGCTGAGTTACTTCTGAGCAGCCAAGGGATGCAAGAGTGCTCAGCCACACCAGAGCTTGGGCCACGTTCAATAGAAACTCCAAGAACGGAGCTGGAGTGAGGAGCTGAATTTGCAGTACACAGAAGCAGTTGTAATCACAGATGCAAATACCAAAAGTGAAGTGAAGATCTGCTTGAGACTGGTTGGGAAACACACTGAGTAAGCCCTTTTTGTATCCCTGTCCTTAGGAGTACCCACAACAGCTTCCAGATCCCGAAAAACCAAAACATATGATTAAAGAGACTCTCTTTGAATAATAGCTTCCCTGTGCTCAGCTCCCAACACTGCTGAGTCACCAAAGCACATGCCAGGAGAGGCCCAGGACCCCTCCAAGCTCTCCCCTGGAGTAGGGGTGTACAAAGACAAACTCACTGTATTGGCGAAAAGACCTTCCCGACATACAAGCCTACCAAAAATGAATATTTTTTTAATGAGAATACTTATTGGATACATACACACGCCCGTGATAGGTGAGCTTTATCACTGTATTCATCTATTTCCCCCCGACAAAAGATACCGCAGATGGGAAACAGGATGTGCCGAGTCTGCCAGCTGGACAAGGACGGGGCATCCGCTGAGCTGCAGGCACTGGCTATCACCAGAGACCCCTCACGGCTGCCTGCTGTGGGGTGCAGTAATGCAGCCAAAAGCAGACTATCATCAAAAGAAGACCCCAACTAGATTTGCATTTGCCCACCACGAGTCTTACTGCAAATCTGGCACCAAAGCATGAAAGAGCAAATCAGGTTCTCCAAACCCAGGTGAAAGCAGCCTCGTCTACAGCAAATCCAGTCACACCTTAAAGCAGGTAGCATTTGCCTATACATTAACCAAGCAGCCAGTAAACAGAATTCAGTAACAAGGTACAACATCTTTAAACAATTACGATATTTGTACTTGACTTTGGTATCTGTAAGGCAGCGAGAGCGACGCTGCAGCAGGCAGTGTCCCATCACGAGAGCGTTCAGCGTGATGGAGTGACTCCATACAGGGCTCCCGCGCCTCAACTCCAAAATAATTGCACTATTAGGCTTGATTAGCTGCTGTTGATGATTAGAGAATATTTTGCAAGTATCACTTGAATCTGGAAGATCCAGATTTTATTACACCAAGCCACAGGCCCAGATACATGCACTGAGAACTCTGTGCATCTATCATCTCTATTTATTACATAAAACCACAATGATGCTTTAACAGTCCCTTTCACTGTGCTTCCATTAGCAAAATATTGGCATGACTTCCTCTCCCACTCCCCCAATGACAATTATAAAATATAGCCCCTAACTACTTCTGTTTTTTAAAAGTACATTTTCCTAATATTTAATTTATAAATCATTTCCCACATGTATTACTAATAAATGTTTAAAGGCGGCAGACAGGAATACAACAGGAAAGCCTAATGCTTGCTGTTTACTAGGAGGCCTCATTAAAAAGGCATCAAGAGCAAGGAAAATAAAAACAACCTTGTGAACCTTTGTAATTGGTCTCAAGAGAAATGTAACACTGAGGACATCAAAGCAGAAACGTCCCAGCCCATTCTAGAACCAGAGATTTAAAAAAATTCCATATACCTTTTGCACTCCTCAGTTCTTACACTGATTTGTAATTACAACACACAAACTTCTTCTATTTTCTTTTTTAATACCTGTAATGTTGCTGTACATCAGTGTTTGTTGCTGTGATATTCAAAACCATACTGCAATAATTACTATTTCTCCCCCTCAAACAAATGGTTATATGGGCAGAATAACCAGGAGCCCTTTTCCTTCAGTTCCACAATCCCATCGTGGTTCTCCCCAGCATCCTGCATGTGCTGCTTATCATCTATCATCTATTTTGTCATCTAGCCACACTTAGTCTATTTTAATAATTATAATGGATACGTTTTTTATTTTAGCTTGCTATTTGTAGAGCGCGTATTGGGCAGAGTGTTGTTATACATTAGTCATGCTTTTAGCAAAAGAAAGGGTTAATCCACCTCCAAAATGAGCAATTAATCTGAGGAGCCGTCCCCCTTGCCAGTCAGCTTCCAGTTAGGCCCAGATGTCACTTGCAGAGCTTAATTTTTAAACCAAACGCAGCACACGATCTATTACCGAGCGGACTTCAAAATTCATATTTAAACCCAAGAGGCCCCAGAGGCTCCTTTCAGATACTTCTGGGCTTCCCAGAAGACTCGTGAAAGTTGATTAAACGAAAAATTGCATTTCATTTTCCTGTTTTGTTTGCATTTAAATGGAGAAACTTGAGGCTGGCTAACAGCCATATATTTTCCGATTCCCAGCAATAAGCATTTTGTCGTGTTTTCCGCCACCTGAAGAATATACTTGTGTTTCTCCAAACACAGAGCAGGACTTTCTCTGTGCAAAATCACACTGCAGGAACCTGAGTAAGATTTTCCTAATAGGTTTAATGTGTGAGATTTAAAAGCCATCCAAGCACAATTATTTGGAGATGCATTTTGAGGCGTGATAATTTGCCTTGCATAAACTCACTCTGTTGCAGCCATCTAAGCTTGTGGGTCCATGTTTGCAGGCTGGATGGTTTCCTCTTCTCCAAACACAAGTAAGCCCCCCAGGACATGGTGGCACTGGTTGCCACCACCCCAGGGTGCAGGGACACAGAGGAGCCCTATGTGGCTGCTCCCAGCTCAGGGAACAGCATTGGGACCTTCTAGGGATGCCCATTAGGAGCTCCCATTGAACACAAAGCCATACCCCAAACCCCTCCATGAAAAATGAGACCATTTTAAAGGGCCTCGTAAGGCAAACACTTATGTGTATGGCGCTTTGCCCTCACATAAACCTCACTGAGCTGCTTTTTGGGGGAGCAATGTCCTCACACCTCTCACGAGTGGCTTTACCAAAGTGTTTCTTGGACCAGCCCTGCGTGCCAGAGGTGACAGGTGACCTCCCACAAGGAGAGCTGGTGCCCCACCTCGCCTCCTCCACCCCAGCCTCCTTGAGGCAGCTACAAAACACTTCAGATTTCAGACTTTACAAGAAAGTTGCAAAAACATTACTTGGCTAAACAGTAGGTCTTGATAAAGTTAAAAATGCCACATGAAAGATCACCAGCCTTTACTCAATTGCAATATGCACTGATTTAATGAGTCCTCGCACCGTTCCTGCTGAGCTGCTCCACTCCATGGGAAGCGCATGGGTATTCAGAGTATCTGTATTCACCTGAGATCTGGCATCATCTTCTTAAGTGAGCTGGGGGCCAGCAGTTCCAAAGGGCAACCCAAGGCCAAGTTTCAAGGATCTTTTAGAAAGCTTTCAGGGCACTTCCATCAAAGGTACAATTACCATCACAGCCCAGCTGGGCTAAGTAGAAACAGCAGGAATGGCAGCTCAGATGTCTGTTCCACACACAGCTGTACCCCGGGCCATGGCAGCTCTCAGCCCGTGACAATGACACCACCATGGTGGCTTTGCTTTGGTAGACATAAAGCCAGCTGTGCTAGTGCAAGCTTGGGTAGAGCCATCAACCGTGTGATAGCATCTTCAAACACGGTGTAGACAGCATCAGAGCTAGACCACTGATGTACATGTGAAAAGCTGTAAGCCACATTAGCCTTTTCATAGAATCATTCCAGCTGAAAGACCCTTGGGATCATCTAGTCCAACCATCAGCCCCACTCTACAAAGTTCTCCCCTACATCAGATCCCCCAACACCACATCTCATCTACTCTGAAACACATTCAGGGATGGGGACTCAACCACCTCCCTGGGCATCTTATTCCAGTGTCTGACCACTTTTTCTGTGAAAAATTCTTTCACAAGGTAGGCTCAGTCTAAACCTACCCTGTTGCAGCTTGAAGCCATTCCCTCTTGTTCTATTGTTAATTACCCATGAGAAGAGACCAGCACCAACCTCTCTACAATGCCCTTTCAAGCAGTTGTAGAGAGTGATCAGGTCTCCCCTCAACCTCCTCTTCCTCAAACTAAACAGTCCCAGCACCTTACAGTTCTCCAGGGGATTAATTTTGGGAATGATAAGGCAAGAGAAATGACAGGAGGCCACCCAGCCCTAGAAAAGCCACCCAGCCCTAGAAAAGCCACCCAATGGCAGCAGCTCCATGCCATGAATGGCACAGACCTTGCCAGTCACCAGTTCTCCTCTTCTACAGCCCAGCAGCTGCCACGGGATGCGAGAGGTGTCTGAACATACCTTATATTCATAGCTCTTCCAAGGGGAGAAAAACACCACCTCGCACCCCTAAAAGCACGGATAAGAAAAAGCCATCCAAATCTGTCTTCATCCATTTAAAAGCCCATAAACTTTGCGTTCTTTATCATCCAAGCAGTCTGCTGTGAGCTAGAGCTTTGCAAAGGGCCGACATGCGTGTTGGGGAGCTTTCAACAGGGGCTCCTGCAGGGCCACACGCAGCCCCCAGCAGCCTTCACTTGCACCTTAACAACCTCTCAGCACATTTCTGGGCAGTTTTGCCATGCCATTTTGTTTGAGGGTTTTTTTTGGATGCGTGTGCACTGCTGCTTCCCAGATTAAGAGCTACATCTTTCATCTCCTCCTCATCCTTCTTCTTCCCCCACCAAAGGACTTTTCCAATGTCCAGTTCTGGAGAGTGCCCAGGCCAAGGCGGGTACCTGCATTGCTGGTCCCAGGCTTGAGATCCACCACCGATTTGAGCCACCACAATGCTGGCCCTCGGGCACCAGCTCCTTTTCTCCATCTCCCTGGGCTTTCCTGTCCTGTTCTGCACAAATTTACGCTAGCGCAGCCAAAATGGACCTGGATGAAAATTGCTTAAATTCATCAGAAAAATAATTGTTAATGATCTTTGTCACATTAACTTGGGTAATGTGCTGCACACTAGTGCAGCTCACCTGGAAGGACTGTGTAATTAATGCACTCCCTCTCTCCACTGGCCAGAGATGAAGAAGGTTCTGTGATTACTTTCACGTGTTAAGTATCATCAGAGCATGATTGTGCAGTTAATAATGAAGGAACACCTTCTACCTCCCATACCAAACGGATCAAACTCTGCTGCCTCTCCCCCTCCTCCTCCTCAAACAGCACCTTCCCCAGGGCACAGCATCCACAGGCGGCTGCGGGAGTGACCCTGGGCTCCCTGCGAACGGCACGACTCCCACCGCAGCCCCCAGGTCCAAACCTTCCTGCAAGTTTTAAGAAATAGCTCTAAAAAACACACTAATGATCCCGAATAGGATATGGGGATAGGAAAGTTGTAATAAATCAGCACCCCACGTGAACACAGACCATACAAACCCTTCCTTCACCGAGTTATTAAAAATCTGCTGATATATCAAGGTATTTAGCTTAACAGACACAGGTAGGAGATGTGGTTATTTCCCATAAGACATAAGATGTGTTTTCCATAAATACTCTACCCCAAATTCAGGTAAGATCCACAACCAAAAGGAGTAGGAAAGTTTGAGAAAGATTTCCAAGTTTATTTTGCAGTGTTGCCTACCGAATTCTTCGCCTTTGCCACTAAAAAAGAACCAGGGTAGGAACTTCAATACTTCATCTGAATTTGTGCAGGCTAATTACTTTTCTGCAACTAGTGTTGCACACACTCTTTGGCACTGATGAACTGCTCTTAATTAGTCCTGCCCCGGACTCTCCGCATCAACAGATGGGGGCAAAACAGCTTCTGTAAATCAGAACCGAGTGACAGCAACCGGATTATTTCACCATCCTGTGAAACAATCTCAGGTAAAATTCACATTAGAACGTCATTGGGATTTCTCCCTGAAATATTGCTTTGCATGAATTCTGGAACATAATGGTTATTAAAAACCTCGATACAAAAAGAGACCTAATCAGTTTCTTAATACCCTCAACCTAATTTGTTTCTAAGTTAAACTACAATTTTGAAAACGGGTTGGGATGTACCGCAAGAGAGACTCCTTATTTTACTAACTTTACTGACTCCTGAAGCACTAAAAATGTTAACATGAAATTTCAGGATTAGAAAAGTAAGTGCTGAAGTATTTCAGTTTTCCATTACACGCACTTAAATTTTGCAAGATGTGATTCAATTAATCAGCTACTGCAACTTCATTTCATCAGCAACTTTGAAACTGCCAAAGAGAGATTACATCCCAGAAGGACAAAGTTCTGGTATAAGTCCTAGATGTTCTTTTTAAACACAAAAGTCATTTAAGAAAAGAAACAAAATTACCAACCCCCAATCCCCTTTTTTTTTTGGTGTTTGGGGGGTTTGGTTTTTTTTGGCCAGACAACTTCAATCTGAGTTCTGACACCAGAAGTGTCCCCTCGCACTGCTATCACTACGGCTTCAAGAAAATTAGCACCAGACTTAGGTTGTACTGCAGTAACCAGCCGGAGAGAGCTACATTGCTTAGGAAGGAAATTTCTACTTACAATACCAGATGCCTTTTATTAGTTTGGTAAACGCTACCTTTCGTCCATTTTAGCTTAATTTCAAGCCTCCACGGATTTCTTCTTTTCTTCTAACCAATGCAAGCAACTAAAGCCTTCCCTTCTCAAGTGAGCTCTTTGAGCTGCTGGTCTCCCTCGCAGTGACGCTTCACAAATGGAACAGCTTCAACATCTCCACCAGTCCAAACCCCTGAGAAATCCCTGGGTATTCATAGCTTTGAAATTATTTCAGAGGCTGGGGAGGGGGTGGGTGCGGGACACACACACACACACACACAGAAAAGCACTTCCTTACTTTGTGTTATGTTTCAGAAAGTTTAAATGGTCTAATATCCTATTCCTTTTCAACGTACCACAAAGTGCTAAATGGTAAGAATTACATTACTGCCACGGCTTAGATCCTGGCTGATAAGGTGAGCCTTTTACATTTATACTGACTTCTGAAAAAGCTGTTGCTATACTGGTCTAATAATTAATAATTCATGGAGCCAAATTACAGCTCTAGAAGGATACAGCCATTTTTACTAGTTCTTTCATATTCCTCTGATTTATGTGTGACTAAGTAGGAGACTGAGCAAAGGAAAAGAATTAAAAGTTAACACTTCAGGTTGAAAATTAAATTGCTATTCTGTACACAGACAGGATGGATGGAGCAGGATATAACAATGCTTCTTTCAAGACAAGCACGTGTACAAAATTTCCAAACAACCATCAATTTTATTACATAAAAATAGCTTTTGCAGCAACTAAGATTGTAGATATTTAGAACTGGAAGTATCTATTGCTAATGGGACCTTCAGTGTCACAGGAGCACAACACAACACATTAATATTTGTAACATTGTCACAATAATAATCCTTCTTTCATGTTGTCCTTGATGAATGGACTGATTTTTCTGCCCCCCTGTATCTGCCCTCTCCTTGTTAAGGACACATTTTTATTGATCCATGTACAAAATAAGATCCACCTAAGACAAGGATCAGTAAAGGAATCATTTTTGTCGTTTTATTTCTTCCAGAAACAAACAAAAACGTGATCCACAAAATAATCTATTTCTCGATCTACCAAGCATACTTTAGCTGACATTTTCAGAGGTGCCTAAAAGTCTTCTAGAGGATAAGGACACAGACCAAGATAAACAAAAATAAAGCAAAAAAAGAGAGCAGTGTAAACATACATCTGGAACATCGCTAGTTCAATGCAGCTTTTTATTGACTCTTCTGTTTTCCAACATTTCCTCCTGAGACACCAGCACTGAGAAAGTGCTGTCCTGGACCTTGGGAGAACAAGGAGACCTTTTTTCTGTAGATGGACAGGCTCACATTGAAAGCACCCTGTGCAGCTTCTCCTTAGAATAGCCCAGCTGATCTTGGTCAAATCAGTATTTCAGCATTGCAAAAAAAGGAAATTTGAACGTTGGGTTTTTTTAAGTTTGTATTATTACGAATTAAAAGAGAAATTATAAGTAATTTAATGGTTTGAGAAACTACTACCTCTGTACACCTACTGCAGACCCTACAAACACACAGAGCTTGGTTAAAAAGATGGTCCTAAAGGTGGGTGTACCCTCTTCTTTGCTATTTTATTCCCCTCAGCACACTCAGCCTCCAGTTACGTGCTGGTTTCTCTCAGGTGCAGATACACCACACCACCACTGCTCCGGTGCTGCGATGCTTTTGTTATTAAATACAACCTAACGCGCAACTCTTATCAAAATAGCTAAAGCTGCCTCCTGCATTCTGGCCATGCTGCTCTAAGCCTGCAAGAAACATCTGGTTTTAATAAAGACTTTAAGGCCAGATAACAGTCATTAATGTCTCTAATTAGCGCGTGTTTTAGAGCTGCAAAATAGAATCATAGAATCATATAGGTTGGAAGAGACCCTTGGGATCATCAAGTCCAACCATCAGCCCTACTCTACAAGTTCTCCCCTACACCAGAGCCCTCAACACCACATCTAATCTATTCTTAAACACAGTCAGGGAAGGTGACTCCACCACCTCCCTGGGCAGCTGATTCCACTGACTGACCACTCTCTCTGTGAAAAACTTTTTCCTAATGTCCAGCCTAACCCTACCCTGCTGCAGCTTGCAGCCATTCCCTCTCCTTCTGTCGCTCATTGCCCATGAGAAGAGACCAGCACCAACCTCCCTACAATGCCCTTTTCAAGCAGTTGTAGAGAGTGATGAGGTCTCCCCTCAGCCTCCTCTTCCTCAAACTAAACAATCCCAACTCCCTCAGTCGATCCTCATAAGCCTTATTCTCCAGGCCTCTCACCAGCTTCGTTGCCCTCCTCTGCACTCGCTCCAGCACCTCGATATCTCTCTTGTGCTGAGGTGCCCAGAACTGGACACAATACTCAAGGTGTGGCCTCACCAGTGCTGAGTACAGGGGGACAATCACCTCCCTGCTTCTGCTGGTCACACTATTCTTTATGCAAGCCAGGATGCCATTGGCCTTCTTGGCCACCTGGGCACACTGCTGGCTCATGTTCAGCCGCCTGTCGACCAGCACCCCCAGGTCCTTTTCTGCCAGGCAGCTCTCCAGCCACACTGCCCCAAGCCTGTAGCGATGCATGGGGTGGTTGTGGCCCAAGTGCAGGACCTGGCACTTGGCCTCATTGAAGGCCATGCCATTAACATTGGCCCATCTATCCAGTCTATCCAAGTCCCTCTGTAGAGCATCCCTGCCCTCAACCAGATCAAAATAGGCTGGAACAATCGCACGTCTTCAATGGAAACAACATTTCTTGGAAGTCTCCTCGTTAAGGGATTCAATGGAAATACAGCATTTGGCAGCACTATGAGAAAACCCCCAATTTCTAGAAGCTGTCACATTGCTCCAATTCACACGGGCTGCTGAATTCCTGACTATTTGCTCAGCCTTCAGCTTGCATATCACGAATAGAAATCTCAGACAAAAACCCCTAATTAATGCAGCTAGACCGTTTCATCTTTTTAAGAACAAACTAAGAAAAAAAATAAAAATAAATTGATGCCAAGAAGAAAGAAACTTCTTGCTTTGGTTTTTGGGAAAATGTGTAAGGGCAAAATTTTCCTAATTGTTGAAATAATTAGGTCTTAAATTGAGGTTTAGCTTCCCAAGAGCCTAAATTGCTTTGAAAAGTGTTAATTCCTTATCACAGACTATAATCTAGCAGTTTTACATTACCATTATTTACATCTTACTTATTTTGAGTTCAAATATATAATGATATGGAGGTATTTAAGAGGCAAATATAGAATTCTGGAGCTGCCCATCATGTTTATCCACCCTGCACAGAAATATTTACATCCACAAATATGCTTAAACGCAAACAGCAGCAGAAGCTGCTAAAGGATATCGCTACAGGTTGTTCTGCTGGAAAACAAACTGATCCAAGGGGCCCCAAAACAAATCCTTTGCCAACCCTTTGAAAACAATTCTAAGTATCTACCAGAAACAGTTGCTGGATGCCTTAACTTTAGCATTACTTTATTCAATTTTACACTAAAGACGAGAGCACGAGAATGCTGCTGTGAGTACGGGGGCTGGCTAATTACTGCTGCTAGACTGGTTAATATTTTTGCCCTGGAGAATATTTCACCACCACCACCACAAGGGATGGCAAAATACTGCAACAGGTTGTCTGTAGCGGTTGTGAGCTCCTTGAAGATGCTCAAAACTCAAATGGAAAAGTCCCCAAGTAACTTGACCCGCTCGAAACAGGAGGGTGGAGTAGATGACGTCCAGATTGCCCCCAAACCACATTATTCTATCATTTTAACAGTAAAATTGACATAAACACCCACCCACCCCCAAGCATCAGAGGCTGGAATTGGGAATGAGCAGAAGAAAGAGTGTATGTACAGAGGAATGCTTCTGTATTTCAAAACCCCCGCAAAACGCAAACCCATTGCCGAGCAGTTCATTCAAAGAGCTTGAGCTATTTATTAAGTCTATTGTTTTGATATAAAGTAATCTGATTTGTTGCTAAGTCTAACGGGAGCCAATGATGTTCAGGGCAGGGAAATACTCAGCACCCTGGGGCACTTTCCTGAACTTGAACTGAGCTTTCAAATTAAATCCTGGCACTGTGTTTGGCCGATAATGACTGATCCGAAACTACAGAGAGGTGGTGGGTTAGCGTTAATCTACCACAATTCACTTTGAAAATCAGTTCAGTTTACGTTAATTCCCGAGGAATCTGAAACCTTGTTTTTGCCTCCTGGAAAGGCTCAAAGTGCAATATAGTTGGAGAGCCATCGTGGCTAATAGAGAAAAACGGCAGGAGATACCTCAGAGAGGTATTACATCTTTCTGTAAAGCAGAAACATCACAAGAAAAACTCTTATGAGAAATAGTGACCTTACCCTCAAAGAATCTAATTCAAGGTGAATTTAGATGCAGAATTTTATCAAAGACCATTCCTTTTCACTAACAGCTTTGTTTATGCCTTGTTGGGTGGTTTGCTGTTGAGATTTTTTTCCCCTCTACAGATTTAATAACATCCACTCCTCGAGGTGAGCTGTATCTAGCATGTGCAGAGGGCAGCCTTGCTTCTCGGTTCACACGTACCAATAATTAAAAGCTCTGCAACTGTGCTTAGCTCCACTTACTGTGATGAAAGACCCAGATGCCTGTTTTAAGAGGCTCCGATAAGCATCCCATTTGATCAGCCTGTACAAACAGCCTGCCACTTGTACTGCGCAGAATTTCTTAACCCACGAGTCACCTAAGATTCCCACACACTCCCAGCCTTTCGACTTCCAAAGCTGAGATTTCTAGGCCAGACAGAAGAGTGGTGGCTACATTATAAACGTTTCAGTAGCTAAGACTACATTTCCCAAAGCCATTTAGGGCCCCAGCGAGCTTCCAAGAAGCACTTGAGCAGCCCAGCAATCGCTGACAGCACCCTAGCGTTGTGCTGAAGCACCTCTGAATATCTCTGCTGTTATCTATATATTTATATTTATCCTCAAGTCCCAAACACCAGCAAGTAGAAAGGTATTAAGCTCTCAGCATAAAAAAAAAATACACCCTAAATAGACATATACAACATATGAAAGGTAGTGATCTAAAATAAGCTAGTTAACTTAAAGGTATTGCTATCAATTATGCCACAATTACAACTGCAGCTGAAAGTGCTGTTAGAAACATCTGGAAATAGAGCTTCATAGTTTCTGGAAGTGTTATGACAAGTTTCTGATTATTTTAATAAGAATGATTATTTAAGCATCCTTATGTTGTTGAAAATCCTACACTAACAATAGAATTGTCGTTTGTATTGGCTAAATACATCAGTGCGGTAAACAAGGGCAATAATATCCATTTCCAGTTAGAAGGTGAAAGCAAAGTCAAAATGGAGAACACAGAACACAAGCACAGACTTACATTGTAAAACACAGATTCCCAAAGCCAATTTAACACGGGGTTTGCCTTTTCCCTCAGTTTTAAAATTGCTGCTGTAGCTTTCTAGCTACAAAACCATCCTCGTGCAGAAAACACTGGGAGAAGACAGAAGGGAACCCCCACAGCCCGTTAACCTCTACACACACCACAAGTGCACAGCAGGACAATTACCACCATCTCTGGTATCTTTATGGATACACACATCTACTCATCACACAGAGAGAATCGTTTTCCCCCCAAAAGCCAAAGGACTGAGTCCACACGAGACCAGGCGAGCAGGCTTGGTGGAGGAGGAAATCAAGCATGCTGTCTTGGAAGTAAATGCCTTTTAAATTAGTCTAACATGTTTGCTGCGTTGGAAAAACCGAAGGATGCTTGGAGCATAGAGGTGTTCATTCATAGCTCTCCAGCGATGGGCAAGTCAGATTTGACATTATAAGAATAAGCAAAGAAAATCTCAAGCTCAAATAAAATCTACTTTTTTTAGTTAGGGGGCACGTACGATAAATTTCTAGGGCAGGTCAGAGGCACAGCTCTACTGTTCTGCCTTGTCTTCCTAAACAGAGATTTTTGCATGGGAAACAGCTGTTTAAAATTGCTGCTAACTTCCAGTCTTTTCTTTGACACAAGTCTAAAAAGTAGCCTAAGGTAACTTCTCCAGCATTAACCCTAAAAATCTAGGTAGAGCTGCCCGTCAGCTGACCCCAATATTGCTAAGAGAGCATTAGGCAGACTGGCAAAAAGCCACATCCAGTTGGAAACGTGTACTGAATATTTCCTCTGTCAGATGAATCTAATCTATTTATAATCTAAAATGTTTCCACTAAACAGCACTCCATGTCTTACCTTCTTCTATCGTTTCCCACATAAATGCCACGCCACAGAGCTAAAATGTATGTCCAAATAGAATAGTGGATTATTATTTAATATTTTTTTAAAAGTGAAATGTTTAAGAGATTGACCTTATTATAATTCAATCTACACGCTGTTATTACCAGAACAACTCAAATGTGATTCCTGTCGTCTTCCTCACTGCAATGTTTTGGAAACCAGGGACACTACTGCAAGGGAGCAATTCTTTTCTTATTGCACATCTTTTCATCAGAAAACTGAAACATTGATAAAAAAATAATACAAACTTGTCTGACACTTCTTTCCAGGAGTGAGGGTCTTCAACTCACATTCCTGTGAAGTTCATTTAGGTAATTAGTTCAACATATTCATCAATGACCTGGATGAGGGGACAACGTGTATCCTCAGTAAGTTTGTTGATGATGCCAAACTGGGAGGAGTGGCAGACTCTAGAAGGCTGTACTGCACTCCAACAAGACCTGGACAGACTGGAGAGCTGGGCAGAGAAGAACCTCATGAGGTTCAACAAGAGCAAGTGCAGGGTCCTGCACCTGGGGAGGAAGAACATCAGACATCAATAGAGTTTGGGGTGGACCTGCTGGAAAGCACTTCTGAGGAGAAGAATCCAGGGGTCCTTGTAGATGGTAAGCTATCAGGAAGCCAGCAATGTGCCCTTGTGGCCAAGAGGGCCAATGGTATCCTGGCCTGTGTAGGGAAGAATGTGGCCAGTAGGTCGAGGGAGGTCATTCTCCCCCTCTGCTCTGAGGGTGTCAGAGCCCTGGCAGAGGCTGCCCAGGGAGGGTGTGGAGTCCCCTTCTCTGGAGACCTTCCAGCCCCACCTGGATGCAGCCCTGAGTGATGTGCCCTGGTGGGACTGGGTGATCTCTAGAAGTCCCTTCCAGCTCTGACAATTCCCTGATTCTGGGAATTAATAGCATCTTATGTGAATTCTTTGCACTTGAAGAATAAATCAGAACCTAAACAAAGCAGCCCCCCCTCTGTCTTCCCTGAGCCATCACAGAGCCCCGGTCTGCTCCCCAGATTTCCTCCTGGAACAGGGACACTGGAGTGTCAGGTAGAGAGTTTCCAGGTACTCTGTCAAGGAATGAGGTAAGATAAGTATCCAAAACAGGATAACACTTTTAAACAGCAAATAGAAGAAAAAAATAAAAAAGAAATAATAATAATAATAATAAAAAAGGCTGCTGGTAGGGCTATTACTACTCTCACACCTCCAGGAGAGCAGACAGAGAAATTAGGTTTCCTCACACACACCTTCATCATGTCTGGCTCTACAGAACAGGAGTAAATTAGCAACAAGCAAGTTAGCAACTACAAAGAGCCTTCAATAGCTATTTTGCTCTCGTACTACAATCTACACAGTACTTATTTTCTTTCAGAAGCCACAGAAACTAACAAAGAAAATGCGTGCTGGGGTTTCCCTATGATTATTTATGACCTATTTTACGTATCTGATTATGCAGCATTCACAGTAGGCAGATTCAAGTCAAGCTTCTTAAGGCTGCAGGTTCATTCAGCACAGAGGGATGGTTTCAGCTCTCATCTCCAGGATGTACATCATGGTAGTTGGCTCCTGAAGGTGAATTTTGAGTTGCTGGTAGCACTGACAAGCCTCACCCCAGACCACCCATGCATGGCATGGCATGAACCACAGCAGACAGTTCCTGACCAAGAAAGAGCTTATGACATAAATGAAGAGAAATAAGAAAAAAGTCCAGCTGTGACAGGGTCCCTCCAAAATGTTCATTGGGTGTTAAAAGGGGGTTCTTGTTAACACCTATTGATGTACTATTCACTCAGAGATAAAGTTTTAATTAAAACAAACAAACAAACAAAAAACCCACACGAAAAAAATCTGTATTTCCACATGAAAAAAGTTTGTTTGATGCAATTCACACACACTAAACTATCACACCCCTAAATCCAGCTTTCTCTTACAAATCCACCAGATGAGGAGTCAGCATGAGCAGCAAGGACACCAGCCTGACCTGTCCTGAGCTCCCACCACCCACCCCATCCAAGGAGGAAGACCCCATGGGGACAGTCACTGCCACTCAGGGGCGACACGGAGACCATGCATGGCCAAGAGAAGCAGACACCACTCAGCATCCCATTAGTGCCCCCTGTGTTACAGCACAGCCTGGTATTTCTGTCCCCGATGCTCAGATAGCACAGTACCCAATCCATTTGGTGCCTATCAGATGGCAGGGCCATCGGGGGAAATCATTATCTGCTTCATGTGACACTGGCAGATAGAGCATATCTGGAATTCAAGCGTTCTGCTGGGACTTTTGCTGTTTTCCTTGTTTTCAGCGATGCATCAGCTCCCTGTCTGCACCTCACACGGCTGAAGCACAGAAGGAAGGCAGCAACTTTGTGGGACAGGGGCAGAGTGAGACATTTCACCAGGCTGAAAACAGCAAAGCCTGGAAAAGCAGCAATCCTGGCAAGAGCACTGTCCACAGCCTTTCACTGTCCACAGGGAAAAGACTTGAGAGGGCTGGGTTTTTTTAATTGTAAATACTTGAAATACTTAGGTCTGAGACAACATGATGCCGTGTATTTCTGTTCACACCTGTGATAATTAGGCCTGACTTTGATATAGTATTATTTTTTAAGGTGCTGCTAAAACATTACATTTTACCCTGCATATTTAAGCAAGAACATCTTCACTTCTTATGATTGACAAAAATGCACTCTCCTAGTAAAAATAACCCTTTCTCTTCATGCTGTACTGGTTCTACCAAGTTCCAAACCAGTCCTATAAATCCATCAAAAATCTTCTGGAGTCAGGTGAAGGAACAGAGAGGAAAGGATACAGCCCTTGGGTTCTGTTTTATTCCAGACTTGAAGACTACCTATATCTTGATGGTCACAGCTTTTCATCTCAGCTAGATATGTAGGTCACATTATCATTACATTTAGCTCTATTCTGTAAAATATACTGAATTAGAGCTTATTTGCTGTACGGTTATTCAGATGTTTGGGGATGAGTGTTACAACCCACAAACAGAGAAGACTGGTAACATACTGGGAGAGGAAAATTTTAGCTACGTGGGACAAACTGCTTCTCTTCAAGAGAACTAGGAGCTAGATGAACAACTGGAGCAAACCCAAAGTATTTAATATGTCTAAGAAACTCAGTTATACAGAAGAGCTTCTTCTGCTTTACAACATGTCATCCCATTTTATGACTTTACAGAATTCAGATAACATAAAATTTCTATAGTTCCACATTAGGAAAACAGTGTTAAAGAGCTACTAGAAAGAGAAATCAAGCCAAGAGAAAGCCTGGCTGCCAGTGACACAAGTTTTGATTTGGAGAGAAGTCTCTGGACACTGGTCACAGAGTCACAGAATAACAGAATGGTATGGGGTTGGAGGGACCTCTGGAGATCATCTCCTCCAAAGCCCCAACTTGGCTCTAAGCTTTCAGATAACAAGATAGCCATTAAAAAGAAAGCATTTGGTGGAACAACACTAATTATGCCCTCCCTGTCCCCTCCCCTCAACTTAGTATCTTTTTAAGATTATAGTGTTTAGGACAATAAGGACTGCAATATCTAAACTTCCCTCAGTTGGAGAAAGTTTGGGACAACAGGCTTGTCTGAAGGAGACACAAGGGCAGCAGGCAGAACCATTCAAATATGAAAAGAAACTGAAAGAAAAACCCATTTACTTCTCACTGATATTCTTATGGAGACACAAAACTAGATCTCAATTTTTATAGCCTTTAAGGGCAACACATCATAAAATCTAGTCTTTCAAATAGCATTTAAATGCATCTTCAAATTATAGGAAAAAGGCTTTTGTTCCCATAAGATGGCAGACAAAAACAGACACACTAAGTGTGGCTGTTATGAGTCTCGGCAATTTTATTTCTAATACAAAAGAATCCTTCTTATGCAAAAACTTTGATTAATTATTTTGCATCATGAAGAGTGAATCTTTTTTCAATTGCAGCAAAAAAAAAAAAGTCATTATTGATTAAAATGTCCTTTTAAGTAAGACATTATAGTACTAAAAGATCATTTCTGCTCCTTCCATATTAAGCATGCAAAACTAAAATTTAAACTGTAAGTAAAATGCCATATATTATATTGCATTGGAATGAATTTCCAATAATAGTAACTACTTTATATCGGTACAAACAAACTTTGTCTTAATTAGATTGACCTTTAAAAAGCTTCTCAGGCATTTGAGAAATGTAAATACCTAAAGTATGATTCATTCACATTCCTATTTGCTCAGACAACTCTGAAAGCTTTGAAACACAGAGCTGGGGCCAATTTCATCCATCCTGCATCTCTGCTGGGGTCAGGCCGGCCAGCCCCAGGGTTGAGCTTCATCCCTTCTGACTGCATGGTGTCCTGGGGCGGTTTGGACCTTCCATATGTGAAATACAGGAGCTACAGCAAGGAGTTACTTGTGAGAAGTATGGTTGATGGAGTCGGAGACGAAGTGGCATCGCTGTACCAGAAGAGACACGGTTCTCGTCTCTTTGCCACAGACCACGAAATCTTAAATTAAATAGAAATCTCAAGACAACTTTTATTATTTAGTGTGAACGTACAGACTACAGCACGTCTCCTCCTGTGCAGAAAGCTCATATAGACAATTCCTCATGGTGTGTGTGTTGACTTGTGAAACGTCCCATGTAGAAGACTTGCACGTCCACACAAGCAACCTGCAGGTTCTGTCTCAGAGCAATTTGCTTTTATTGATGCTGAGCTTATCCTTGCTAGAATGCAGAAGCAAATTTGATATAAGGGAATTTATTTCACCGGTTTATGATGCTGTTTCACAGTATGTGGACCTCATGCATCAGAGGATAAGCAGCGCTCCTGTTTCAATGCTCAGCCTTGCCATCTCCCTCTCTTCACCTCTGCCTCCACACGACCAAGTGCACAAACTTTGCAACCAGCAAAATAATAAATAGTAGACAATATTACTCAGCAATGTACAGAAAATCTTCAGAATTTGGAATAAAACCAAAAAATAGAGCAACAAAACCAGACTTTGCCCAAAACAGAGAACAACCACCGAGATGGATGTATATTTTACCACGGTCTAGGAAAACGAGAGCCAGATCCTTAAAAATATTACTTGTATACAACAACTATGCCATTATAAAACCATGGCAATCCTGCCCAGGTGGCTTGCTGTGTGCAACCTTCCCTTCAAAGGTAACCCGTGCCCTCAGACTGGGCTGTGGGAGCAGAGTGAGCGTCGCTGCATCAGCCCTTTTGGTTCCTTTTCCCGACATCCATGGAAAGCCTGTTCCACCTCACCACCACATGTGCTCCTGATTGTTCGTTTGAAACTGTCAATTTAAAACATTTCTCTTATGAACTTTAGCTCTAACTAGACTACAGAGACTGTGGGTGTTCCTGGCAATAAAGGAAGATTAAGGCTGGGAAGGACAAGCAAGTACCATAAAAATAACAGCGTATAATTGGGTAGCCTACCATAGCTGGTGAAGAGAAATGAGCAGGTCAAGCAATCGAGAACCAGGAGAAATGACCTTAAAAAGTTCTGTCTGGGGACAGACTGCCAATGGTCTCATCAGCATTCAGCTCCACCGTCACAGTCTGGAGGAGGAAACATAATGCAGAAAATGGAAAGGAGGGAGATAGAAGAGCAGTGGGGAGAAAAACATCTTTCTTAATTCAGCCAGGGAGGAGATGAGATGGAAACCAGCCGTCTGCAGCCTTTTTTTTTTTTCTTCCCCCCCCCTCTAAATGAGTCCTCTGGTCTGTGAACCACCCACTAATATATTTTCAGTATCACATATAATCTTTAAGAAGAAAGATTAGTGACTTACAAAGAAAGTGGTTGGTAAGAAAAAGTGCTGTCGAACCTTTTACGGCACGTTCCTATTGTTTCACACAAACCGAGAGGGGCTTGGGGTGGGATTTCCAACAATGCTCAGCAGATTGAGGTGCTCAGTGATTTTCAGCAAGAGCCAGACACCAATCTGCCTTTTATGTCCTGGAAAAAAAATCTCCTCTTACTTGTAAGCTTTTCAAGGCAGATTGTGGTTTCCTAGGTGTCTATATAGCTCCTTCAGCATTTGGGAGTTACGGCAACAAAAAGCGATACCGAGAATTGGTTATTTTCTGTCATCTAGCTTTTCCGTCAGGTTTTCACAGCTTTTTATAATGAAAAAAGATTTTGGGGGAAAAAGGACAATTTTGTAAATGCATACATATACACAATTTTCACATGTGTTTACAGGTTATCAGTGAGAAACTGAAAACCTGCAGACTTTTAATGTTATGGTTTTTTTCAGGATTTCCATTTTTCAACCATGATACTTTTGCCTGAATATTTTCAACGGAAAGCCATTTTTTTCCCCTAGATTTATTTCTAGGCTTTTCCAGCATGTGAGAAAATAATCTGTAGGTTGCACAGAAAAAGAAAAATCCCACTCAGCTACCAATTCCTGCACATGGGGAGGGCAGACGCTCTGCAGCTTTTTGGCCACGAGCTGAAGTCCTTGTGATCCCTGTTCCAGCTCTCCCCAGAGCCCCTGAGGCAGGAGCACCCCAAGTACAAGAGCCCAGAAAAAAAGTCTGAAATAAGCTCCTGACCAAAATTTCTGGAACAACTGAGCAAACTGAACACACATCTACAAGACGAGGGTACATGCAACCCTGGTACCACACATACGCAGCAGTGTACGATACCCAGCAGGGACTTGGGTGTAATTACACCATCTACGGTGTAAAAACTTGCCCAGCAGCTACTAGATTTCATTCTGTTCCTTCATTACTATGAGTTCATAACAAGGCAATGATAATAATGGGACTGAAGATATAAGAGGAGAACTTCCTCGTAACCCCAATCTCGTCTTGCACAAGGGGTGAATAGTGATGGAAACACCGGCAGTGCTGCTTGTCTGCCAACCCCCCCAGCTTTTCATGCTCTGGCAAGAGTTTTGATTCAAACCTTCATATAAGGAATGGTGCAGAGCCCCTGCCCACACGCAGTTATTCATACATTAAGGTTCATTCCCCACCCCAAAAAAATTACTAATTTTCAGGAGGAATAAGCACTCTGGTAAGAAAATGCCATCTCCAGATGAAATAAATATGCAAAAATGCAGAATCAAATATCCTCACCAGGCAGGTTCCCTTCTACTCTGCTCAGGTCAAACATGAAGACAAGCTGTAGGAGGTAAACCCATATCTGCTTTGCCATATGTCACCCTATCATACTTATCCTCAGAGCAATTAGCTCTTTCAAATGTCATTAAAACTGACTATATTGAAAAATACCTTGAGCACAGCATCTGTGGTGCCCCTGACCATCTAGGTGTATAAGAGATTTTCACCAATATGCTATGAAAGAGCAGGCACAGGCTCCATCCGTAAATACGCAAGATCTGGTCCTGCAAGGTGATGACAGCTCTCTGCTCTCATCAGCCTTGAAGTGATGAAGATACTCAGCAACTCCTAAGACCTGCCCTGAACTACATAAAAAGAGTTACATGTTTAGCTCCAGATGCTGCACCAATCTCTCCCACACAACTTGCCTGACTTCTCACCACAGATAACAGAAAACTAAGACTGACGCTATTACCACTGTACTATCTTCATATTAATAAACAACATTTATGTGAAGCATTCACTCACACCACGCTATCATTACATTTATTTGTTCATAAGGATTTTGATCAAGTCTATGGGCTGAAACCTGTGCAAAACCCAAAGAAAAGCTCCAGGACTCTCATATACCAGGATCTCAGCATTTCCACTGCAAGGTCACCAAACCTCATTGTGAATTTTTTTTGTTGGTTTTTTTTTTTTCCTTCCACCCAAAGCATTCTGTTTTTCTGGAAATTTGGTGAGATTTATGAAGTAGGAGATCTCAGGGGCTTTGGAAAATGAGAGGAAATCCCTGTGATTGTTCCTATGTTGAGTCATTGATTCTTCAGTGCTCATTTTCACATAGGGATTATTTCAGAAAGGACTAATAATCACATTAACAGATTAGCTCTGGAACTTCTAAAATATGCGGTAGAGCCTTGACTTTTCAAGAAGCCTTATTTGGCAAATGGTAACCAATAAATATATATCGAGAAATGCTGGTTTTGGTGAAAGAAACACTTTATGTTTTATATACTTAATTTATTTGAGATATTGTCAACCCTGATTAAAATGCGCGATGCCAAAGGAGATGCCACCAACTGGTCCGCATTAAGCTGCTGCAAATCACTCATCCTACAACTTCATGGTGCTCTAAGAGCAGAGTTTACAATTTAAGACCTACGTTCAGCTCTTCAAGCTCAGGCAACTGAGGAAAACACCAAACACTGGCACAAAATCTGCTGGCAAAAGAGCAGCACAAGAAAAAGCAGAGGCGTTTGAAAGCTTATGCTTCATTTTAAGCATGCACCCCGTGGCTCCACATCACCAATGGTGCCTCTTGTAGAAGAAAACCCATCCAGAGTGAGATACAGACGTTATGGTTATGGCAGAGATTTGTTCTCAGGATTTCAAGGCGTACCCATGGGCTCAGGACGATGGCACTAGCTGGAGACCATCTCCTTCAGCTACTGCTCTGCCCTGCTGCAAATCCATCCACACACAGCGATAGCTACTGGCTCGGTGCTACACCAACAGATTTAGGGAGAGAGTGGCTAAAAAACCAATGCAATAAGATAGGAAATCAAATTCCCAGGGGACTTGGCCATCCTCAGCAGAATTTAGGTGAAACGAATCTGTTCCAAGTCCAGCACAACACTGAAAATAGCTATGAGACCACCCAGGGATTGTTTCCTGTAAAGTATAAAAAGCACCACAGCATGGGTGGAGAATTTGGGTCTAGTTCCCTAAAGGGGCTACAGTTTCAGTTTAGCTATTATCAAAATGAATTCAATACTTCTTTATAAGGTATTTGCACCTGCCATCTCCAACCAAGGACTGGGTTGTCATGGTACAGACTGCTGGATATGCTTGTACCAGATAAAATGACACTTTACCTCTGGTTACTAATGTGCAGGAGGTCCATTGCTGACAAAAATCTCCTTGGGCTGACGTGGAACAAGAGAGATCATTCCTTTGCCCAAATTCGTACAGCCTGATTAACATGGTCTAGGCACAACATTACGAAGTTCATTAATCCTCAAGTATTAGAAAGAGAACAAAAAAAAGTCAATCTTTATGCAATTTGTTAAACATTTCTCCTCAAATCCGTCTTTAATAAAAAACACTAAATTCTGTAATGTCAAATTTAAGAGAACTAAAGAAAATTCCAAAGGTGGCATGCCACACAGGTGTCCTCTGTTCCCCAGAAGGCTTGGTTTTCACCCACCCAACAAAAGTTTGGCTTAGAGGAGCTGTGATTTTCATCTACTGGAAAACAGAGTTGCACCAAAACTCTTTTTGCTTCTCGGTCCTACACATTAGAGAAGTGTACATCTCAATTATTTATTTGCTCAAGAGACTTTTCCAAATGGAGAACAAAGGCTGGCTGAACACCACCTCTCTAAGGGCCAAGCAGCTCATCCAAATAACACATGTGGGCTTTGCTGCATGAGATGAATCCTCGAGCCATCAGCTACGCAAGAAGCGTGGAGCGATGTACTTCATTAACTGCATATCCTGCTGGGTTATTACTGCTCCAATAAATAATAATTCCTGCACATATTACTCATTTTAAAAAAACCCAGATACACAGAATTGTCCAAGGAGGATAACAAGAGTAATTTCTTCTCCTCTGCAGTAGGGCACCCCGTTGGCCCTGAGGACAGTCCAGTGATCAGCTTCTCATACTCTGGCTCTCCAACTCTTTGCTCTTCCACCCTTCCGCTGTCAGAAATAATTACGCTGCTCTTTTTCCTCAAACAGGCTCTCCCCAAAGTTTCCATCAGCACAACCACAGGGACCTGCTGCTAAACAAATCTAGCTGGAAACAATCCAGGCACTTTGTTCACATCCTTCTCCTGGCTCTTCCATTGTCCCAGTTCGGCAAACACTTACATATGAGATCTCCTGAAAGCACTAGTGAGTCACAGGGGGCTACTCAGATACTTACCTGTGTTTCAGAGTAAGTTGTAGGAGGGCAAAATTATTCTGTGCTAAGGTATTTACAGTGTGACAGCTGCTTTTCTTAGTGAACTTCACTACAATGCTAAGGAATTAGAGTTGTTTCTTATTTTCTATGCCATTCCCACTAGAACAATTTCACAAGCCATAAATACGAGAAAAATACCTTGTTTTTAGTGTTCTGGGAAGCGTTGTCATCTGTAGAGGTGATGGGTTAAGTAGGTATTTTTAAGGCTTCTCCATTTGCTCCTAATGACCTCAAAACGCCCCACCACTCCTTGAAAGAGCCCTAATCTCAAACAGTTAAGGATGCAAAATGCTGTTTGAATGTAAAAAAATTGTCAGGTGACCCAAGTATGGAAAAATCAATTGCTAAAGTTCAAATACAAAACCATTATGGTCTGAAACGATTTTTCTTATTACTAAAGTTCTGCTTCAGTTGCACCAAAGTATTAACTCAGGCTGGATTTTCAGACAGTGCAAACAAGTAGAGAAAAAACCCCAAATAAACGAGTCCACATTCTGTTCTACATTGCCCTGAAGCCCACAGCCAAGATTCATACACGCTAATTGCATGACAAGATTTATCAAAACATTTCACATCTAAGTAGTGGCTTTGGTCTGTAAGCTCTTCCTAGAGAGCTCAACAAGCAATATATGAAATATAAAACCGCAACTTGAGGCTGTTTCCTCCTGTACTATCACTTGTTCTTTGGGAGAGGAAACTGAATCCCACCTCTCTACACCCTCCTTTCAGAGAGTTGTAGAGAGCGAGGTGCTATCCCCTCAGCCTCCTCTTCTCTAGGCTGAACACCCCCAGCTCCTTCAGCCCATCCTCACAAGACTTGTGCTCCAAGACTTTCTCCACATGGGTTATGGCCACATACAGGGACATCAGGGAAAAACATGGTTGGACTTGATGATCCCAGGGGTCTCTTCCAACCTAAATGATTCTATGATTCTATGATTTAATCTTGTTAAGGTTTCTCTGGATTTCCCATTCAATTTGAAAAAACAATCATAGAAAGCAACACCTTACTTTCCACACAGCCAGTTTCAGAAGAGATCATAGACGTTTGACTATTTTCATACGAGAGCATTCCTTCCCTGGTTTGACTTTTTCCTTCAGATACATCTTTTTCTTTTATCTCATCTTGGTCCTTTATCATACAATAAAGATTAATTTTGAATTTCTGCTGATTGTATGATCTTGGACTTCCTGAACAAAAACCTCTTTTATGGGAGACATTAATAATCACAGTGACAGCCCTGAACTTCCATTTTCAGAAAGGTTTAATGATTTTCTAAAACCTCTTGATTTTGTCACAATGAATTGTATTCAGGCTAACTTTTCTACTTGTCTTGGGCTATGTCATTTACCTTGTGCCTTCTCTGGGTAATAATGAATAAGGGGCCTGACTAATGCTTAAGTCACTAATTACAATTTCTTTTCCTATTACTTATAGCAGCTAACTTCTGTGCAGAGCAGCAACTTGGGAGAGAAGTGGTAAACCACCTTTAAAAGTAGAGATAGTAAATCTCCCCAGCTGGGGTTACACCCACTCCAGAGATGGCCAAGTTCTCAGGGCATCAGCGAAGGGGACAAAAACTTGGTTCTGAACATAAATCAAGTCATTGCCTTTGAAGCAGAGCTCCTTTTGCCAGACCAGGCAGGGCTTCAAACAGAAGCTTCCTTCCCCAAAAACCTGGGTGCAGATTAACCCCACTTCCAGAGAGGGCTCCTACAGCAGGAACTCAGGGTTAAAAAAACTACAGTGATTTAAAAAAAAAAAAAAAATTTGGTCAAAAGTTTCTTAGATTAAAACATGCCATTTAAGCAGGTCAGACCCTATTGAGGGGAGATAAAAAGCAGATGGGATTTTATATCATTGGAGACACCTCCTCTAATCAAGTCAGAAAAAGTTTTGTCAGTTTCTGTTTTTTTTTTCTTAGGGTGAAATACTTTGTTGGCAAAGATTAGAAAAAAGGTAATTTGGGCTTGGAAGAAAGAAGCTGGCACATATCAGTAGTGTCTTGTATTTTGTAAAGTTTGTCATGCTTAAAAATATGTATTTACCTGGCTGGCCTGGAGCTGTGGTGGATGATCCAGCCACAGCTGGATGAGATCTCCTGCCTTCAGAGGAAGCCAGTGGCATGTCCAGCCAGGGGACACAGCAGAACAAGAGCACAGATCACTGGGATGCCATGTGTCATCCCACTGCTCCTTCCCACCTGCCCCAAAGGGTCATTCTGATGGTGACCGGGCTTCACAAGAGACTAAACCCAGTTTCTTTTCAAAGAAAGAAACTATTTTCCATCTTCTTCCCAGGTGTCTATCACATGCATTGAGTAGCAACGGAATTAAGCTCAGCTGCTCTCCAGACGGCACACCATACTCTGAACGTCAAGTCTCCGATGATTATAAAAATGCTTTGAACCACTGTCTAAATATTTTGTTCCTTAAAATATTTAATAATCCACTCATTTATTATTCTGCACTGATCAAGAGATTTCAGAGAGCCACTGAGTAAATTTCTCTAACAAAGTTGTTA
The DNA here is from genome assembly GCA_013400555.1 of Jacana jacana. Taxonomy (NCBI): domain Eukaryota; kingdom Metazoa; phylum Chordata; class Aves; order Charadriiformes; family Jacanidae; genus Jacana; species Jacana jacana. The sequence continues at coordinate 567,902 of VZTM01016467.1, read as the reverse complement.
GCGTTGGGCGCAGTTAACTTGCAGCAGCGCCGCTCCGGTGGCTTTGATCTCCCTTTTTGGTTCATTGCCATTAGCAATACAGGCCTTTTCCCCCCACACACTCTCCTTTTTGCCCTGGTTGAGTATTGATGAGGTTAAGAGGATTATTCAGTAGCTGCATCCTACCACCTGCTCCTCTGATCCCCGGCTTTCAGGGCTTTGAATACATGGCACACATACCTGGGGCTCAGTTATTACAAACACTGATAATCTTCTACTTCCTCAAGGCTTGTTTGCATCTTATTTGAAGATAGCTGTAATTACTAATCTCCTTTTAAGGTCTAATTTCTTTTTAGTTGAAGTCAACTTTCATCTCATTACTAATCTTCCCTTTATTTCAAAGGAGACTCTAAAGTTAAAGAGCGAGTGATGACATCTGTAGAAAATAATGACATCTGTGAAAAATGTTTAATTGTATTTTTTTTTTACAGAAGAAGTTTTAGTTGGAGTTCTGAATAGATATAGACCTATTCCAGTGTTGCTATTCAGCAGATGCTTCACTCCTGCCCCACCGTTTCTCTGTGCTTGCTGACAAAAAAGCCTTTATATCCCTGTGTTGAATGATTTTTCATGTATTTCCCCAGTTTAATTCCCTTGGATTTTTTCCTACCACTTTCCCATGTACTGTTCCAGATTGATGACAACTGTTTCTTCCAGTCTGCAGTATCTGTGGTATTGGAACATTGACTTTTTGATTCTGGCTTTGGTTTGATCTACATATGGAAGACAGAATCAGGTGCCAATTAATCTTCTATATTTACAATAACCCCTCCAGTAAAATAGCGTTCCTCAAGTCACTAAATGATACATCTGCAAATGTGTTTTCATCAAGTGTGATTGCATTATTTATTTCTTTTAAACAAAGTTCTACTTTCTCAAGGCAAACTGTCACTTTATGGCCAAAGAGCATCCCTTCTGACAATGGAGAAGCTTTACTTCTCCTGCTCTTCCATGTGGTTACATTCTCTAGAAGCAGAGTTGACATTTGCTAGCTACTTTTTGTCCTCACAAATTCCTTAATGCCTCAAGACTGTCTAGGTCCACCTCGGCCAAGCAGGGAAATACCACATTTACTCTTTTTCATATAAAGCAAACAATCATCTGTGGACTATGTGCAGATTAATTATGTGATTTAAGTCACATATTTGTAGGTCATGTAGGCAATATTTCTAACTGAAGGAAAGGCTTGACTTCATGAGACAGACATGCTACAATACAGGGCAGATGTTATGTGTGTGCGCTTTGTATTGAGCATTTCACATCCCCCCCCAAAAAAAGAATCTAAAGAATCTTTAGAAGTAAAGGTACGAAATGATGGTGTGTTAAAAGCAGTAAGAAAACCATCTCATCCATATACAGAGCATTTAATAAACTAAAATACAACATCTATTGAATATTAAGTCCCGAACAGAAATTGCAATCCCCCTTTCCACCATCTCACTGAAGCTGGGTGATATTTTACCATGAAGAGACTCAGGAACCCTCCTCCCCCCAAAAAAATTACGGGTGTAACTTCTTACATTTCAATCTTCTGTAAGATTAAATGCGTTGCAGCAAAAATTGTCATTGACCTGAAGCTGACTGGTTATCTGCTACGAAGGTGGTATTTTAATTACCAAAGTTAATTACCATCTCCATGGAATGCAATTTCCTAACTTCACGCCGTTGTAAAAGAGGAAATGGAAAGTACAAGCAGTGCAGAATCCACAGAAGGGCTACACAAAGGCTTCTGTATGACTAATTGGTCTGAAATTTAATCAGTTAAATTTCTGTTTCATGTTCTTTTGATAAGATTATCTTAATTACTTTTTACAGTATCTAAGTAGGAGAAATAAAGAAAAAAACAAATCTGCTGAAGGGGAAAACCAATTCATAACTCTAAAGGGAGAAAAGAAAATAAGGGGAGGGGGAATACACATCTGTTGATTAGTCTACATGAAGCTCAAACCTTACACTTCCAACGCTTTATGTTTCCAAGTAGCCACAAATATGCTGAAGTCTTCAGAAATTTGAAAATTATACTTGATCAAATCACACAATTTTCTTTTAGCCCTCATCTTCTTCAAAAGGTTTTATGTGTGAACTATTTTTATGCACAAATGTGCCAAAATAAGGGCATGTCCCATCACCTCCCAGACTGCCCTTGTAATGTACGCATAGAGTTCTCACCTTTTATGCATTTTCATGGCGGCTGTACAGTCACGACCATCAAGAGAAACAAAGTAGGAAATTGAGACACAAAGATTTAAGATAAAAGAGAGATTTCATCTTCAGTATCAAAGGTCACACAGGGACTTAACTGCACCAGTGGAGAGCCCAGGGGCACTCCCATTTTTACCTTGTCTCGGAATAAACATGAGTCATGCTAAGGACCCTGTGCTGCCCAGAACCAAAGTCAAGCCCAGGAAACTCATCTTTGGGTTTGTCCCACATATTGTTTATATATTCAAAACACCAGATGAATTAGCACACTCGGGTGACATCTAGCAGATGAGCAGCAGGGAGAAGACAGCGTTACAGAGCAGGAGCACAGACGGCCCCTGTGGAGGCTGCGGTCAAGGCGAGAGCAAGACCATCTCCTCCAAAGTGCTGTGCCAGGAATAACTCAATCACAATATCCCATGGGGAACAGCAAGGACATGGGTTTATTTTCGCCTATCACTGCTAATCTCTCTTTTCTCCGTCATTTCCCTCCTCAATACTAAAGGTGACAGATTTGGGCTCTTCTCTGCCTTCATAATGCTCCTCAGAAAGAAGGCAAGCTCTCCGAGCACTCCTTACCCAATTTCTCATGTCATTTGGCCCAAAAAGCAAGCTTTTTGACATGGCGCAGCAAAAGAACCTTTCATCACTCCCAGCCTTAGAGAGTCTCTGAGCAGGGAATTGCTCTGGGAAGTCCAGGAAAAACAGCTCAAAAAACCCCAACCAACCAAACCCAATGCCACACAAGAGCAGTTTTGAGCTCTTTCCTAATTGCATTGTATGCACGTGTAGTGACCCCACAGGATTAGGACTACAGCATTCCCCATCAGACCACCACTGTCCTCCTGCAGCACAAGCCCTTGGATGACACTATCTTGGAGGAACCAACGCACGTGATCCCATCGCATCCCTTTGATATTATTTTGGAAGAGATCTGGGACAGTTTCTCCCAACACAGGCCAGCAAACTGCAGCTCTGACATTTAGACTATACTGACTAAGGCACCAGTTCATAGGGTGCTTTAGAAAACCTCTGCTGTTTCACTCCCCTCTGCTGAAAAAACCCAACTGTTCTACAGGCTTTTGCTTTTAAAAATATGGGGTTTTTTCTCTATTCAGATATGAACTTTCGTGTTGAAGCCAAATCACGCTACTTAGTGGTATGTAAGAGCTGTTCATTTTTAATTTGATAGAAGAGCTTTCCACTATTTCCAAATGTAAGTTTTGTGATAAATGTGATCTCTGTGAAATTAAAATACAGTAAAATTAGTGTCTGTACTTATTTTGTTTCAATTATGTCAACATTTCATTTGCATAAAATATTGTTTTCATTCCTCTTTAGTGCAACACATAATAGAGCTTTGTATTTTTAATTTATCTAAATGAAGAACTGTGAAGGTTTTGCAACAGTGTGGAGAATCTCGTTTAAGGGTAATTTCAGGTTTGGTTTCATTTCACTGAAAAACAAGACTTCAGATTGCCAGAACTTTTCTTTACAACAGAAGTCTGGTTTTATTTTTTTTTTTTAAATACATATATTTAGCTAATTTTTAATTTATGCTATTTTAAGTCTGTACATTTTTAGGCAAATAGTCACTTAAAGTCTGTTTGTTCAGTATTACTGCAGGTCTCATCCTGTTATAGTTTGTCTTCCGTAGTAAAAGTAATACATTATGTTATTAGCAGCAAGATATGTTTCTATTTAAAAAGATTAGACAAAAAATAAAGCCTTATCCAAATCCTCTGAACAGAAGGGGCTGCTTTCACCCATGCTCATGGATACTGAGCAAGGTCCTCTCTCTCTGAAATTAAATGAAGACTCTGAACCAACAAGTTTAATTACACTGCAGATGTGTCCACAGATACAAACTGGAAGTGACAGGAGATACCTTGGGATCCCAAAACTTTTGCTCCTTCAGTCCTAGAAATTAAGGATAGAGGAGACTTTTGAAACGTTACATTATAGTATTTATCCAACAAAATTAACTAAATCCTGGATACAGACAATTGAGCCTCCTCATCCTCACGGGATATCTGGTCCCTGTGATAATTTATGAAGAGATGGACTGAAAATGGAAGACACCTTTCTTGTCCACAAGCAATTTATGAATTGGATAAAATTGCTGCAGCTAAATGCTTGAAGCAAGCTGGCAATCCCACTGTTTTCTAGAACTGCTCTCAGCTATTTTGATTCTCCAGACACGTAAAAGGCAGGAGCTACGCATTAATTATCATCCAATATTCTTAATCAACATCAACTATAAAATTCTTAGTCAAGCTCTTGATCACAAACTTAATCATGCCTAGCCCAAACTGATTCACCCTGTTAAGTGGGACTCATTAAAAAGGCTCTGCTATCACATCATCAGACACTTTCCAAATTTGATACTTTTTTTAGTGACAAACAACATCCCATTGAAGCAATCACTACAGGGACAAAGACGGCATTTAATTAATAGGATGGACATTTGGCTTTGCATGAAGAGCTGTACAAGAAAGGAATCTATTGCTCCAGCTCTACCATTTATATATTATGAGCAATTTCTGAAGACCCTCACGATACCCACTGGTCTAGCAAAGACTAGAAACCACATGAAGAAAAATAGCAGTGCAAAGTTAAAATTTCATATTTTTTTGCAGTTGTAAAAGGTAACAAGTCATTTCCCAGGGTAAGCGATAATTGGAGGAGTAATTATAGTTCCCTTGGGGTGTTTATGCATGTCTCACTCCAGCTAGTTCAAAAACCGAGCTTCATTTGCAATGTGCTCTCCTCTCATTTAACGGTACAACAGCAACAGCAAGGGTGGCTGGGAGCTCCCTTTACCACCTGGAATCGCCTTTTCCACTGGAAATAGCCGCTGGTCCCTCCATGCATTGCAGCTGAACACCCTGGATGGAAGCACCAGGCTACCCGTTACACGGGATCAGCGGGATATGTGCATATTCCGGAAGAATTCACTAGGAAATAAGTTTTCATTTCCCCTCCCCAGGTTTTATGTAGCCACAAGGAAAAGGACTTGGTGTCTGAAAGGATGAACTCAGTATTGCTAATATAATGCCAATAAAAATGCACAGAACAGATAGTCGAAGCACACATTGGGGCAGGAAGAAAATCAGGCTTTTGTTTTTTCTTTTTATGAAATATTAGTAGAAAATTTCTTAGGCTGTAAATAACTACCAAACTACCATCTATAAACCAACACTAGAATAAGGTACTGTTATGACAAATACCTAATAAACCTTTGAATTGTTTTTTCTACATCTCAGGGAAAGACAAAAAGGAACCAGAAAAGAAATAATCACAATATGTTGACAACTGAGAAATTTCCATTCATCCAACACATGATACGTTCTAAATACAAGTGAATTCCTTGGACAATTATGAATGAGTGGTTACTATCCGAGAAATAACCTTTTTAAACATTCATTAAAAGAGTTGTGTCACTCAGAAGTTGTAGAACAAACGGAATTTGCAGTCTTTGAAAATTAAATGCAAGCTTGTACCTGGTTTATTACAGAGATGTTGTAATCAATAATAGAATTGCAGCTTAAAAGCGTGAGGTCTCATCTGACAGTATAGCACCTTCTTCATCTGCCCTCCCCGCAGCAGCCAACTTCTGATCCACAGCAGCTTTGGTAGTAAGAACCACTTTCTGCCAAAGACAAGCATCCCTACCTATTGAATTTTAATTTTTTTTTAGATAGAGTAGATGTAGCAGTGCTCTTTCACCCTGTTTTGTATGTGAGCAGAAGCTAATCTCACTTTCTAAGGTAGATCTTTTAGGAAAAAAAAAAAACAACCAAGCGTTTCTAAACTGTCCCTTGGGAAGCAGAGCAAGAGCATTGTCTCCATAGATCATCCATCGGTTACTCTGGTTAATCAACTAATGCACAGTCCTGTATTAATGACAAAGGTCCCAATCAGATGGATTTCAGGTCCCAATCAGATGGATATTCAACCATTTCTGTCATTAAGATTGTCTGCTTGGTAGGGTCTCATGGGACCTTCAAGCAAAAATTCACTTTTCTTTGAATTGGGCTACTCTATCTGGTTGTGCTTTCCTTCCACACCTTCAAATGCTAGCCCAAGAGGTTGCTTTCAAGCACCACATGGATATGTTTGCCTGTAACATCCCATAAATCTGTCTTCCACCTCTGTGGAGTACAATAATGTTATCTTGGACACAGGGCCTCCCGAGCAGCAAGTCTCTGTCCCAGCAGGGAGGTCCCCAGAGGAAACAGTGACATTTTCCAAGCCGATAACAAGGCAGGTTACATGTACATCATCTCCCACTTGTGGGCTGACCTTCAGCTAAGACTCAAGGGCCAGTTGCATACCATAGATCTACAACTCAGCAGGTAATATGCTGCATTAACAAAAAGGACTGATTAACCAAAAGAAATAAAATAAAAATTAAAAAATTCAGAAAAAGAGTTAACCTTTGTTTCCTGGATAAGGTGACAAAAGCTGTGGCTGCCTTTATGCCTCAAGACCTGCTCATCAAACCTCATGTTAAAAAAAGAAAGAAAACCCCACATTTAAAAGGTGATCAATCCTTAGGAGGAAATTTTGAAATGGTGCAGAGCATGGTTCTTATCAAACGAATAAGCAAATTTTTAGAGTAATGAGTGAAATGAAATTACTGCACTTTTCTCCTTCAAAGGGAGTTCTTTAACTGATAAGTACTGTGATTGAAATTTTGTCATTTCAGGTTTTTTTTGTATTGTTCCAAATACAATCTCAGACATACTGTAGGTTAAACTTTGCATTGCCTTTAAATGTTATATATAGATACCAGTGCACAGAAGAGATGTATATAGGAACACCACCCACCTAATCTTTCTGCATGATAACCTTACTAACAGACAACCCGCCTAAAAATGACCTGTATGTCAGCCTGCCATGCCTTAGTCTGCAGCAATAGCATGTTTATTTTTATTGAAAATTATTCATCATTTCTTGCATCAACACGTCAATGCCACATTCTATACATTTCTGTGTGTATGTATATACTTGTACATATGTTGCATCTTACTCTTAGGAGGAGAGCTTACTTCTACAAGGTACCGCAGAAGTTTAAGGACTTTTCTTTTTCTCCAAATTAACTTGTGCCTTCCTCCACACCTTCAAAATATCCCCAATTTTCATTGCATTCCTGCATTTTTCCAAACATGGTGCCTCAGCGCCACCATGCAATGGTGGGCTTGGGGCTGGTTCCCGGCACAAACTCTCATTGCCACTGGGCAGCACACTGGGCTCCCAACACAACTCACCAGAAGCACATCAGCTCTGCAGCTCCAGCCTGAGATCCACCTCAGCCACCACCCCTTGGGACCTCCTGGAGGTCAGACCAAAAATGGAGCAGGGTTGTATTTCCATACAGCTTTCCCAGGAGACTGGCAGCCTGCACTGACCAACCCGACCACATCATCACTGTTGATATTCTGCATTTTCTTCTAAAAAAACGTCTGATTCACTCTTAAAAATGTTCGTGGCTGCAGCTTGTACTCTACCTCTGCCAACACATTGCAGTTAGCTTCACTCTTCTCTTTGAATTTAAGGTGCCATCTCTCCCTGCCTTCAAACACGTTCTCTCCCAGAGTTGCGCAAGCGATGAAATACTTAATCAAATTTAGCTCCATACAAGAAAAAACAAGAATCAGGGTAAAAAGTGCTCAAAACCCAGCAACATTCATACTTAATTCATTAAGTTTAAAAAAATAAGTAATAGATATTGTTCATCATAAAGTAATTAAGAAACTGTCATTAGTCTCAACCTTCTCAGTGATACCTAAATTTTCTCAAAGGTATCTGGAAATGCATTTCATTGCTCAAGTACACAGTGGTGCTTACCAGATCCTCAGCAATGCCACACCTGTCATGTATTCCATTATAACAGTGGGATAAGACATATTCAACATCTCTTTCTCCATAATATTTTCTAAAATATAAACATGTGAACCATTTTCTTCTCCAATTCTCAGAAACCCCTGACTGGTAATGATGCCCACACGACAGGTCTAAGATACCAGAAAGATCTGCTCAGAAGAGAATAAAATTCTTTCTGCTTAACTCCAGTGGTGTCATGTAAGTGTTGAAGAGCCAACTCAAATTTTCTGTAGGAAGGATAGGTTGTTTGGATACAAAACACTGTATGTGTTTCTAGAATTCCTACTAACTTTGCCTGATCAGGATTATTTGCACACTGGAAGGTACTGAAATACCAGAGGAAGGACCAACAATTTAAATACATTCATTTTTCTTCAATACCTGGTTTAATACGTTTTGGGCTTTATTCCAGCTGCCTGATACCAGCAAGCAAATGGTCACTTCACTACTATTATTACCAAAATGAATAAAATCAACCTGAGAGACTACAAATGCTTTCTCCACTGTAAGTAAACAACAAAGCTTAACAGGCTAGAGAGACATCAAGAGATAATCGCATCCTTGGGACATTTACTGGGTATGATAAGCACCACTGCCAGAATATGATTATCTTCCGATAACAAGAAGCCCTGGAGTTCTCACGCTGCTGCAGAAAACTCATTACTGGGATGAAAACCTGTATTTATTGTTCTTGAACCAGCAGCTGGCAGCTGAGAGGGATGAGCAGGAGTTGCAGCAGAGTGGCTCGTTTCATGGCATGAGCTCTTGAGGTGACTGCCAAGTGACCCCCTTGGTTACCCTGGTTACCTAAAACTGCACAGGTCACACAAAAATGAGTTTACACACTTTGCTTTCTCCCCTAAGTTCTACCAATTGATTAAGATGCAACAATTCCCAGGGAGAATGAAGCTGTATGTGGCCATCAGAAAAAAATCCAACAAAAAAAAAAAAAAAATTTATAGGAATACAGGATGGCCTTGTGGATAAGAAAAAAAAAGTCCTCACAAATTCTACCACCATATTTGCCCCAGAGGCCTTTGGAAGTGTGCAATTTCTCTCAACCCTCTTATAATTAGGATAGAAATAATAAGCCTGTACATGGAATGGTTTTTCTCTCCTGCCAGCGGAGCCTCAGTTCCAAAAGGAAACCCAGCTCCTGCCAACGCACCCTCTGCTCCAAAAATAAAACCCAGTCTGGTTTGGGACAACCTTTTCCCCCAGGAAACTTTCTGCAAGTGAATGAAGGTCATCTGCTCCAGAATAGCTGTTCCCACAGATGCTTTAGACTACATTAAAGTGGTTCTTACTATTGATTAACCCTACCAAAAGGAGGGTATTTCTGTGATGTCTCATCCCCCACATCCAGTTCTGGACTCCCTGGTACCAGAGAGACAGGGACATATTGGAGCAAGTCCAGGAAAGGACCATGAAGACGGCTGGGGGCTTGGAACATCTCTCACAGGAGAGGCTGCTTGGCCGGAAGGGAAGGCCCAGGGGAGATAGACTCTTCTCACTGGTGCCTGTAAACACAATAAAGCACTTTCTTCATATGAGGGTGACTAAACACTGGAACAGGTTGCCCAGGGAGGTGGTGGCTTCTCCATCCTGGGAGATGCTCAAAAGCCAAGTGGACACAGCTTCTGGCAACCTGCTCCAGAACACAGCTTCTGGCTGCCCCAGCTCTGAGCAGCGTTGGACTAGATAGTCTCTGGACCATCAGCCAACCTCAACCAGTCTTTAATACACTTCAAAGGTATTTTTCCCAATGAAAACCAAAACCTATGTTCATGCAGGAGGAAGTTTTTGTTTCAATGAATTAAACTCTTTAAATTAAAAAAATTGCCAAAAAACCCCCAACCCTAATCACAGCTATTTAAGCACAGCTTGCAGCGTTCAAGCAGGAGTTCTCTTTTCCCACCTGCTACTGGGCTCACCACTTGTAGACACAAATAGAAAGATGACCTAATTCACCACCTTCAATCTCTCGCCAGAATCAAAATCAAATTTAAGGACTGGATAACTTCCACACAGTCAGTACCATTTTGTTCTACCAACTCTATTCCACTCAGCAGAAATGTCAAGTGTATATATCTGGACAAGAGGGTTTTGCATCATAATCTTCTCTCATAAGTACTTGAAAGCACTTGGTCTCCTACCTCTCTATGCACCAAAGGCATGAATTTACCTGCAGAGAGATGCCCTCTCCTCTTCTCTTTGAGGATGTTATTCCCTTCCCAGAGCCCTAGTCTGCTGAACTGGAACGACTAAAGTGGTTTTATTTTTAGTTGCAAGTGCTTCATTTTATTTGTATTTGGTTTCTCCAATAGTTAACCCCGTCAACCAAAAAACAGCCCTCCCCTTTGTGGCTGCGGGGAAGCAGCTTTTCTCTTAAAACATGGGAATAAGGAAAAGCAACCCAGGTTTTGTTCAGCCGCAGCGCAGAATGCCTCTAGTAAGAATCTGTCAATTCCCAGCCTGTTTTCTCCCACACCTATGTGTCACCCCACTGCTGATTAAGGTGTCACTTCACATGGCATGAAGAGACTGTAAATTGGGAACCCGATAATTCTGCAGGTATCTATCTGCCCTCTCACATAACACAGATCTCACTTGATTTCTTTTCCACAGGTAACAAGTACATTTTGGTGAGACGCAAATGGCTCATACGGACCACCAGCCGGATTATCGTTCAGAGTAAGATCATTCAAAATGCCATTATTATAAGATTATGTTTCTTACTCAAATTCAGGCTCCCACAGTCTAAGAAAACTTTTGGATTTTTTCCTGTTTGTTTTCCTAATCCAAGAGCAATCTTTTTCTAATCCTAGAGCTTTAGCCCCAGCATTTTTCATTTTCCCCAAATAATGTAGATGGCTTTAATTGGGACATCATTTATACTTCAGGCATGAGTAGCCAAAAAAATTTCTATAAGTTTGTACAGGATACACAAAATTGGCCTGATGCTTTTATACAGAAGGTACGCTGCCTGTTCTAGCCTCCTGCCTGACAGAACAATGAATAAGCAGCCCAGTTTCTATCATCCTGCATATTAAAGACATGACTGTAAATATCACTGTCTAGTCCACATTGAAAAGATGCCCACCACAGCAGAACTCTGGCAGTCCAGTCAGAAGAATACAAAATACTCCTAAGAAAAAACAACTCATATAAAGCTTTAGTTTTATGTCAAAGATTTAGGATACACCCATGTGGGACAGAGATTTCAAAAGTGGAAGAAGTCAGCTTGTTCTCTATTCCTGTAAAATGTTTTCCTGATTCTGAGTGAATTATGGCTAATTACTGCCACGAAGAACACAGATAGGCAGATCTCTCTGCCTGTGTTTACGGAAAGCTCACTGCTTTAATCCAAATGACAAATGAAAGTTTTCCACAATATTTTAGAAAGATAATTGTGCCATCTGGGAAGCTGTGTCACAGCTGTATCTGTGTAAGAGTGAGCAGGCCCCAAGATGTGCAACAACTCCTTCTGTGCTGAATTCATCTCAGCAAGCACGTTAATCTTGGATTAAAAAAAACCAAACCAATAATAATAAAAGTGGTTTAGAATGTCCCAGGACTTGCAGGATTTTAACAGGCTGTGTGAATATGCAAATGACTTCCCTCAAACAGAAAAGATGCAGACAGGATTTAGACAAGCACAAAATTCCATCTATGTATTTGCATACTTGCATATGCTTTTTAGCAAATTAAGAAGAGAATCAAGTGTGTGACGTGATTACCAAAAGAAATACAGCAGGGAACCCTCAATACCACAGTCAGGTTTTTTGCAACTCCACAAATACCTGTTTTTCCCCCCTCCAGAGCTTTCATTATACATATTGTACCAGAAGTATATCTGTATCTCTTCACAAGATCATTACTGGGGCACTGCAAATGAAATCTTGTTTCATCAGTACCAGTTTCTTTATTCCTGCAGCCCCATGCTATTGCTTCTGCCCTTCATAGAAAGGGGATAAAAGCAGAAGTTAATAGACCATATTTCCTAAAGTATATGGATCGTTATGTGGGGACAGCTATATTATCAAACAAAATGCAGCACCAATGAGAAAGTCTGTATTTGGATAGACCTCAACAAAAATGCACACAGACCATCCACACATTTTCTGAAGTCTATTCAAAATTGCTGTAGTTACCCAAGACCCCAAGTAGATTCTACACTGAACTTACTTCCCTCCCTTTCCTTTTTTTGGCAATTTCCTTACTTGAGTATCTTTATCACTGACTACAACTATCACCTCATCTCAAAAAGACACCTTTTAATGCTCGTGTGCCTGCTCATTCAGCCCTAACACCAGCAGACAACCTGCCCCTTCTTAGAGCCTTTATTAGGGTCCAAACACTTGAGCATCCTTAACTGGCGGTCAACTAGTAGACATCCTCCAAAGTAAAACTACTAACAAAAAAAAATCAGAAAAGAGACTGGAAGGTATTTTCCCAGTGACAGGAAGAGGGGCAATGGGCACAAGCTGGAACACGGGAAGTTCCATTGGAATATGAGGAGAAACTTCTTTGGGGTGAGGATGTCAGAGCCCAGGCAGAGGCTGCCCAGGGAGGGTGTGGAGTCCCCTTCTCTGGAGACCTTCCAGCCCCACCTGAATGCAGCCCTGAGTGATGTGCTCTGGGCAGCCCTGCTTTAGCAGGGAGTGGGACTGGATCATCTCTAGAGCTCCCTTCCAGCTCTGACAGTTCCCTGATTCCGTATTTACCCTGAATCTGCAAATCAGCAAATATTAAAAGTAGTCTGAGAAAGACTGTCAGAATCTGCTCCTCGATCAACCAACAAACCTAGTGCCACGTTCGAAGGGTAAAAGTGAGTTATGTGTGGCCAATACTTTTCGTTTAGAACAAGCAAACAAAACCAAATCCAACCATTTTGATTCCTATAACTCTTCAGCAAGACGCCTTCCAAATTAGGAAGGGCTCCAGAGTAGAACCAAGTGTATACCCACAGCTGTCTTTAGGATACCTCCATCTGAGCAAATTCAGACCCTTGCAACCCCACCGTTGGGGGGTTGTCAGAGCTACCAGAACCACTACCTACTCTCTGCACGCTGGACGACAGGCTGCAGCAGCAGATTTGTTTTTACTAAAAGAAATATACAAAGATTATTGAAGTTAATTACTTTTCCACTTACACAGACAGTTTCAGCTTATGTTCTAGAAATGAAAGTTCCTATTTGCAAGCCATATTCATCTAAAATTCTCGTAACAGATTATAAGCCACAATTTATTTCTGAAAGATTCCAGGCATTAGCACAAGATTAAGCAGTGAACATTATCCCCAGACAATGGGGAGGTACAGGGAGCGACACCAGCTTCAAAAAGGCTTTTGCAAAAATCAGTGGAGCCGTAAATAGTGCTCCTGGCACAACCTGCACCTGGATTTTCTCCCATGGAAAATACATTGAGAAGATTTCCTACTTGTAGAACTGGAGCAGCTTAAACCTAACTAGACTAAGCCTTAAAAACACATGTCTTCCTATCCAAGTACAAAATCAGGGAGTTACTTCTAACCAGGCACTTTCAGCTATTCCAAACTTGGCAGAAATTCTTAGTGAAAATGCCAAAAAGGGATTTTCTCCCAAGGGCTGGGGCTCATCATCATTGTTTCCTATTGAAACAGAGGGAAAGCCCCGTGGCTATTTAATAGTTTGTCAAGAAAACACAATTGTGTTAGAAGCTACAATGCCCGAGAAGCTCCAGTGATGATGAGCTCTAAGGACATGATCAGCAGCATCCCACAGAGGTGCCCATAAGAACCTGGGGACACAAGGGTATGAAGATCACAACTAGTACAAGGAACTTAAGAACTCAATATAAATGCTAAGACAAACCCAGAGCAGCTGGGATGAATCAGTACATGACAACAATTTAATGCATAGGAGAGTAGGAGGGATTACATATCACACTGGGACCATGAAATTTCCATACTGGGACCTTTAAACTTCCCTTTCAACAGCTGCAGCTCATATCTCAATGCTCATTTTACTCCATTATTCTCCATGCTCTGCAACATTAAGGCACACAACGAAGCACCAGAGCTACACTTTCAAGAGAGGACCTTATAAACCTCAAGCCATTTGATCCCAGCATAATAACAGGAGCACGCTGACACCTTTCACCATCCTCCCGCGACCACACACAGTAAACCCTCATGGATTTTGAGGAAAATGCTTAAAGGGAACACTGGACAGGAGCAGCAGCCTTTCACATCTCCTTAGTCACGCTGAGTAACTCATCACCATAATGAGACATCACAAGCAGCCTGGTTCAGACAGACTTTTTTTTGCTTCTCTGCTCATTTTTCCTCTTCATACCCAGATTTGGGGCCAAGCAAGCGCTCATGGGTTCCGTTTCACAGCAGGGTTTTTCCAACACCGGGCCCTAAACACGAATAATCTGAATTTGATGTGCACTCCTGAAATCAAAATGGAAAGACCAATTTCCCCAGTGCACGTCAGCTTTTTTTGATGAGCACTCAAGCTTTTTCTTGCAAGAGCTGCCCTGAGCAGTAACGATGTCTCCACTGACCAAGCCCAGGCTCCCATGCTCGGTGCAGCCTGGTCGCAGCTCCTGACCCATGCAAGCTCCAAGACCACAGCAAGATCCAGTGACCCTACAATGCTGCCTAGACACCAGCCTTACCCTTTCTTTTGATTTTAGGGCACTATTTTTTTCTCTCCACCCTTTAAAACAGGTGCAAATAAAAGGCGGTGAGATGTGACAGCAGCAGAATAAATAAATGCAAAGGTTTTAGAGACTTCAAACACAGACGGGAGAGAAAGGCTTTTGGGTGACCCTTGCAGGAACCTGCTGAAAACAACCAGAGCCCACACTAGAGAAATATCCAAAGTGACAGGTCTTTAGAGAGTATGTGATTAAAGATTCTTATTTCACAAAAATATACAGTATACTGAAATGCAGTCCCATAGGCAAAATTCCTAACCCTTTTTTGGCTTCCCAAATCCTTCAAAGTTTTTTCAACCTATTGTTGTGTACGTACAATATTTTAACAGGGGAGAAAGAACCCCCTAATTCATGCAGAACAAGTAGGTAGATAATGTTCTTATCTAGTCACTAAGAATGTTTAGTGCCTTTTTTATGAAAACACACTCAGAACCTCCTACAAAAAGGACCAATTAACCGCAGATTTGTGCAGTTGTTCTGAGCAGTAGCATTAATAATTTGAAAACACAGTGGTATGCACAGAGCTGGATTCTTACTGATAACTGCTTCAGTGTAATTTATGTCAGTAGGTGCTACAGGAGGAGTATGGTATACTAGCAGATAATAATACAGTAAATTAAAAACAGAATTTGCATAAAATTAACGTGGCATTAGACTTAGCAATATCAGTAGAAGTACATCGTGAAGGTCAGCAGCAGGAAGTAAAACTCTGAGACACACACGACTATCCTGACAGGTGAAGAGTCATCTGAAAACCGCAGTACGGAAGTTTCAGAGCAAAGACGAGCAGGGGGTCACAGAGAAAGACCGGGAGTCAGACTCGGACCTGGTGTAATTCCATTAACTTCAGGGAAATTGCATCAGGCGCCACCAGAGATGCCGAATTTGGCACCAGGCTTGTGAAAACGTACACTGAATAAATGCACAGAATTCACTGCTTCCTGCTGGCTTCTTCAAGTTGCCTTGTTTTCACTGCGTTGTTGGAAAAGTCGCTGTTATTTGGCTTTGGAAGCATTCTAAAATAATAATACTGATTTAAGATAAAACATGTTTTTTCACTAATCTAAAATGCAACCAAGTATTCCTTACAATGCAAAATATTACTCATAGTTATTTCTCCAATTTTCCATCCTTTGTTTTTTTTTTTAAAATAAATATGCAAGCACACTGAAAAAACCATCTGAAAAGTGTGGTTTTTTTAAACATGTGGCCACGAGGTGCCATCACACTTCTTTGCTAAATCACTTTGCACTTCCACAGAGGGATCGGTTTTGGTTCACCAAGTTTTTTCTAGAAAGAGAACAAGAAATAAACATTATGCTGACAGATATTCTACCCATTAACGTGGACAGATGAGGAAAAAGAGATGGATTGACTAATATATTCCCTACAGAGCCTTCTAAGACAGGATGGCCCTGGGAGAAATGATGAGCTTCTAACGAAGGCTGGAGCCCACCTCCATGAAGTGAGGGGCACAGGACTTCATACTGACAAGACAGCAAATAATCTGACTTCCATTTATAACAATTCCACCAGTTCATTTCATACTAAACCCGAATACCCCTATAGAAAGCCTGATGTGATTACTAGGATAAGACTAAAAAGAATCTTTAGAAAATATCCGGAATACAGACTATTAGACGAAGAAAAGGCTTTACCAAAAAATAACTGAGGTTAAAAGGCTGTATAAGAGAAAAGATTTCATAGCAGTTTTTCACCAGCCTTCCCCTATAGAAGGATATTTCGATTTAGAAGAATAAAAGTTTAAATTGACTATTTCTTAATGCAAAAGTTACACTTAGAAATAAAGGCTGCTTTTCAAGTCATTCTCAGTGTACAGAGTTTTCTCATAAATTACAAAGTGACAAATGTGAAGTTTCCACCCTATTCTTTCAAAACATTGTAGGTGCCAAGAATAATAATCAACTATAAGGAAAAGAAACTGAATCATTACACTTTACCATTTTCAAGCGTGTGTTCACTGAAAATACCCTGTGCCTCAGTTTCCCACATTTCACAGCTTCAGCTGCCTGGGTATCAGTGTTGGAAGAGATGCTACATCTGACAATTAGGACAATAATTAAAAGATATATATTTTTTGTTCAAAGAAGCATAGCTATAATAGTAAAGCCCCAACACCAGTCCATTTTTGGGAACAGTTTCTGGGAAAGGGGGCTAACATTTTGTAGCTGCCAGATGCTGCACTTGGGAATATCCTGGTTTATGGTGGTTTCCATGACATCTTGATTGGGTCAGTGTATCGCTGAATTCTAACAAGAAATTTTTATTAGCATTTAAAGCATTGTTTATACTTCTGTGGTGCAAAATGTAAACAGAGGCTACAACATCCAACACATTACACAGAGTTGGGGTTTTTTTTGGTGTTTGTTTTGTTTTTTGTTTAGCTAAACTGAGGATTTTACCATGACTTTACAGGCAGTCCCTTTACCTGCAGGGATGGGGACAGCCTGTGCCTGCTGCTGTTTGGCCACCAATACTGACCACCATAAATCAGAAATCCTCACTGCTAATCTGTGCCGTGAGAATCGGGGAATGAAGCAGCTTCTGGCTGCAGAGCATTGGCTATTACACTTATAAATACTGTAAGGGCTAGATCTGAACATGGAAGAATATTTCTAAGATCAATTAATGCAGTAGCAGCTGAAGCTACGGATGCAGTGCTCACACGACCAAGGACCAGGTAGAGAGCAGAGTCATTAGAAAAGAGAAACTGTGTTAAAGCTGCCAAGCTTGCAGTGTCTTTAATAGGCACCAAATAACCACCAAAACTAATGAAAATTAAACATTTAATGCAATCCTCCTCCCCGAGGCAGGATGACAGCTCCCTGGGACAGAGAAACACAGTGCTGGAAGATCAGTGATTTTAAGGAAATGACTGGCGTGCTGTGCTTGGTTTACTGTCTCCCACCTTGCATTTTACAAACTGTATCAAAGCACACCTATAATGGCTCCAATTTCTTTCACAGCAGCTACACCACGTGAGGAAAATTGACAGATTAAATAGAATATAACTGCCAAAGCATCTGTGAACTATGGCTGCCCGAGAGAAGGAAATTATGTTCCCGGATATCACGTTAAGAAGCACTTTTGTGATCAAATGCAACAAGAGTCCATCCCATTGTGATGCTCTTAAAGAAAGTCACTCTTCCTTCACCCCCCTCCATAGGCACAAGGCATTACTGCAGCTCATGTAGCTCCTGTCTTGTCATCTGAAGAAGCTGTTGAGAAGTGCCACATACCACAGAAACGCTGCATTTTTTTGGGCCATGTGTGCTTTTATTTTGAAACTTCTGAGGTCTGACCTGCTCCAAGTAGGCAAAAAAAAATACATATATCTGGTCCTAAAAGAAATTGATGCTGCTGTGGTAAATTAAGCCCCCGCTACTTAGCTGGAGAGATGAGCACTAATCTAGTCAAAACACTGGAAGTTCTCTACTTTATCAACGCTGACATGCACATGCCTAAATGCCAGTGACATATGCATACGTGCGTTATTTATCTTGCTCTGCATTCATTAAGTGGACAAATTGATCTCTCAAACATCTTCCACTCATGCTCTCCTCTCAAAGCGTTAGTGAGGGGCTCAGCAGAAGAGGCCACCACTGCTTTGGAGCCCAGAGGTGTTAAGCCTTATGGGACAGACAAGATTTGAAAAAGATAAAAGGCATTTTATGATATTATTCATGAAACAAATACTGGATGATACCTTAAGCAAGTGCATAGCCTGACAGGATTGCTTTGTCCTCCACTAAAAGGAAGAAAACAATAACAAACGGGGGCTTTAATAGCTTGTAATTTAGCCACTGGGCTTAAACTTGAAATAATCCATTTCAAGGCTGCATTCCTGTTAAAGCTACCAGTGAGTGCAATTTATTCAGCCCTGACTTTATATTAAGAAAAGCAGTAAATAAAATAGTAG
Organism: Jacana jacana; assembly: GCA_013400555.1. Taxonomy (NCBI): domain Eukaryota; kingdom Metazoa; phylum Chordata; class Aves; order Charadriiformes; family Jacanidae; genus Jacana; species Jacana jacana. The sequence goes on along the minus strand of VZTM01016467.1, from coordinate 549,124 downwards.
TCTTTGGGGAGCTCTGACAGAGACAGGCAAGAGAAGTTCTAATGTTCTCCAGAGATGGGTGGGATGAGCCCAGCTCCAGAGCCATTCGACAAGCCTGGCTGGGCAGCACAGCTACCCTCTGGCATGCCAGCCTCCAAGCCAAAGAAAAATGGGGTATTTTAATGAACCACCTGCATTTCCACATCTTCAAACTGAGTCCAAGCATAGTCTTAGTCACTCATGGATTTCCAGGTGGACTACAATCCTTCATTAGCAAAGTAAAATGCCAGCAAATCAACCCACAGCATCTTTAGGGGAACTAGGTGCTCAAAATCCCTTGGTGATCTGCCATTTAGTTGACATTTATTTGACTGCAGGAGGGAGTGAAACCACCCAAACTTCAGCCACCCAAGCCAGCAGCCAACCTCATCTTCAGAGCAGATGTTCCCCTCCCCGTGCCATCTTCTGTATTGCTCGGTGAGCTCTGCGTTTGTGCAACAGGCTCCAAATTCCAAGCTGAAATGCAAACATTAATCCAACAATTCACTCTCAAGGTTCCCTGTTTTTGCCGGGATTTTTCAGATTATCTCTCATTAAAGGGATTTCTTCATCGTAAATAAGAGGCAATTGGCCATGCTATTAAGCAAACCAGCATTAAGAGGTTAACTTGCATTAACTTGTGCATTAAAAATGCACAGCAACTGGTGAAATGTTAAAATACTTGAATTATACATTAAATACAGCACGCTAGTCAGTACAAACCAAATACTGAAAATAATATTAAGCAACTGATTTTAGATGACAAGAGCCAGAGTATTTCAAATCAAAACAGACAATTCATTATTAACAAAAATCCCTGTAGTTCTGTCTTCAATCAGCTCGTAACTCCTTCAAGCTACAACAGGGTGCGTTGGGAGCAGTATGAAAGCTGGGAGAATTTCCTTGCTTTCATCAACTCCAGCCAGACTTTAGTGTTGTCATAAGGGAGGCCACTTCTTGTTCAGTATCTCCTCCTGTGTTCAGTTCTCACCCTGTCACTGCTCTGTATCCCTAGTGAAGACCCACGTGTCACAAGTTGGCCACCATCCCAAGGGCAGGGAGACAATTCAGCAACTTCCCTCTGGAAGATGAAGGTCAAGGTTTTGCTAATCCCCTTCTTTACATCACTAAGAACTAAAAACTTGACCAATTCATGATCACTAAGCCCAAGACAGCCTCCAACCACCACATCTCCCAATAGTCCTTCTCTTTTTGTGAGCAGTAGGACTAGCAAGGCACCTCGCCTGGTAGGCTTACCTACCAGTTGTGTCAGGAAGTTATGTTCCATACACTCGAGGAACCTCCTAGCCTGCCTGCTCTCTCTATATGTTATATTTCTAGCAGAAATGGGGTAAGTTGATGTCCTCAACTAGAACAAGGGCTGGTGATTGTGAGACTTCAGCCAGCCACCTACAGAATACTTCATCTTCCTCCTCATTCTGGTTGGGTGCTCTACAGTGTACACCCAGCACGAAATCTCCCTTATTTGCCTTCCTTTTCTTCCTTACCCATAAACACTCAACTTTGTTATCGCTGTTATCCAGCTCTATACAATCAAAACACTAATGTACAGAGCCACACTCCCACCTCTCCTTCCCTAACACAGAAAGTGTGTCAGGTAGGTCTTGCTAGTCATTACTCTGAAAAATAAAAACAATACAAGTGAGGGTATGCCAAGAAAATTTAGCTGGTGTTTGGTTTCCAGGGCAATGCAGTAAGCAAGTGGTCAATGCCAGCTCTTTCTTTGAGATAAATGTCCACATAAAAGCATTTTAAATCATAGAGGGCATTACTCACAGTAATACTGAATGATGGACGTTTTACGTTATGAAGGTTATTTCTTTGCTGAACCAACCTACTGAGAAGCATAAGAGCTTTAAAATAAAAATAAAAAAAGCTTATCACATCTACAACACTTTCAAGAAGAAACAAACTATAAAATAAGACAAGATAAAACATATTTTAGGCTAAGAAGTTCACCTGTGCTCACCAGAAACCAACGTGACAGATGTGTCTGTCTCCAGCCAACCTCCCCTTCACCCAGAAAAGTTTCAGAAATAAAGCACAAAACACCAGTGCTGGTTTCCTGACGTTCCTTAGTGCTTACATCTTTATGAATGTAATCCGGGTTCTTAAACTGAATGGAATAGTCTTTAGACCAACCTGCAGCTGACATGCCTATACGAAATGGGGGTCAAAGAGCTTGGACGATATTTTTCCACCTAGATTCTGGCTTCTCTCCAGCCCTAAAATGAAAGGGAGGGGGAACAGACTTCTGCTGCTTGTTTCTGTAACTTTAGGCCACCACCGCTCAGGAAGCATGATCTGCAGTCTCATTACTATCTATACACACTGCAACTAAGTGGAAAAAGCATTTGATCCAGCATCCTAGGTCATTGCCAAGCCATAGTTTGTTTTCACCCTTTCATATCGATGCAGAAATAATCTCTTCTGCCTCCAGAAATTTTATCAAGATTCCAGTACAAAAGACAACAGTATGAAGTGAAACCTCTTAACGGTTGTTTTTACAAGTGATCAATATGAGACACTTACGCCCTCCTGCAACAAACCCTACCAGGAACAGCAGGAGAAGATCTCCAGCACCAGACACAGCATCAGCCCCTGTCCTTCATTGGGTCCTCACCTGAGCACAGACCAGTGCTTGCTCTGCTCCCCCTCCCTTACCAGCCCCTTCCCTGTAACAACCATAAAATAATCTTACATGTGTATTCCTGGCAACTACATAGAGAATTTGCATTTGCTGTTTTACCAAATAAATACCCTAAATAAGCAGGGAATATCCCATTAGAGAAATGTTCCCCCTGTTGAGAGCTCTGGACATTTCTAGATGTGGTCTTTATTCAAAGCTGAACTCCGAACACAAACCCTCTGAAGCACCCTCTCCTGCTGCAGAGTGCCATGCAGCACACATCCTGATTTCACGTGATGCATCATTTTATGGGTGAGATCATCCAACGTGCCTGGCTTCACCAGCTCATTTTCCTGATTGCTAGGGTCTCCTGCACAAGATTAAAATTATGCTGTAATCCAAAGCAATTAAGAAGTTATTTTCACCCATTGTCCCATCTTCCATTTCAGTTAAATAGCCAATAGTTAAACTATTTTGTGCAAGTTAAACTATATCCACTATTTCCTAACCACATCAAACTAGCCTGGTGGAACTTCCAGAGGCTCACTGCCAGGGACACTGCTGTTGAGTGTGCTGTTTCTCTCTGATCCATGGGTACGTGGGCAACGGATAAGGAAGCATTTATAAATGAATGAGGTGGTCAGTGAGTCCTCAAATGAAGCCTCTAGGTCAATATAAAGAAATGATTGGCCTTTTCCTGATTATGCACCCCAGAGATGAAGGTTAAAAATCCCCAAAATAAAGATGGAGATAATTTTATTCTGAGACCTTGACTCTCAGATCCTTCTGCCTGCAATTTATACTTTTCAGTCAATAGAGTTGCCCTGGATTATGCCAACGGAGCTGCTGCTCCTTGTCCTGCCCCATTCACTACAGAGATACCTATCCTGCTGTGGGGTCTGGTTCATTTTTATAGCCCACCAGCAAGAACAGATTTTACACTAACAATCCCTTAAAGTGCTTTCACCTTCCATACTGGGTACCCCACATCAGGAATTCACACAAACAGCCTGACACCTTTAGAGCGGATGCTTGAAGCTATCCCATTGCTCCAGTGGTACTATCAGCCTGATGCATCCTGAGGCTTTCACTTCAACTGGAACAGTTAGCAACCAAAGTTTGCTAACTAAACCCCAAAACCTGAACCGCTGCCGCCGGGAAGCCCATTTATATCATATGGCTACATTTCTGCCCGCAGCTAAACAGAGGTCCTCAACTTGATCAGCCAAACCCTGAGGAAGAGGAAGTTTTGCCCACGTAGCCAGTTCCACAAACATTCCTTGGGACTAAGGTCTTCCTATCCAGAATTAAATCAGTGTCTTTACCCAGAAAGATGCTCCGTCAATACTAACTTCACTGGCACTGGATTAGATACCATAAGAATGAAGCAGCAGCTTTCTGAAATAATGAGGTCGTTGTACTTGATTAACTGAGACAAAAAATAATTGGGTTCACAAGAAAAAAAACCCAACAACCCCCACTGTAACGCATTAAGCCCAGCTTCTCCTTACTCATACACAAATATTGAAAATAAAACCACATCACACGTAGGGAAGAGAACATTGTCACGAGCAGTCAAAAGTGTGTAGGTCATGTAAATAAATAGTACAAGCTCAGCGTTGCACAGGAGACATAAGAGAGGATAACAAACAGGAAAGGATGAACTTTCACAGAAGCATCTTCAGCAACCAAAAAGCAAACAAGAAAAACCACCTAGAAAAGTTTGTTTTGGTGCAACTTGTTCATAGTCTGTACTTTACTCTGAAAGTGAAGGGGGGGGGGGAGCAGGAGGAGTCTCATCTGAAAGAGCTGAGAACTGCCCTTTGGGAATCAGTTCTTTCATGTTTTGGGGAAACCTAGTACCTGTTTTGCAGTTGTGATTGCAGCACCTGGAAGAACAGGAGGAAAAGTTTCTGTTTGCGTTTTGAAGGTGTTTGTGGAATCAGGGTGGCTAGAACTTTGCCCAGCCTCCTCCAAGCATTCCATCCTGCAGTACCGGGAAGTATTTGGTACCATCCCCTAAATGGTTTCCCTTCTCTTGCTGGGATTGTGCCTGCTGCTCAAGGCAGCTAATCAAGTTTCTATAGAATTGAAAAAAATAAGACATAGGTGAAGCTGTTAAAAAAAACAGCCACCAACAAAAAGGTCAGGGCCCCTGGCAGCAAAGGGAAAAAAAAAATTACTCTCTGTAGCCTTCAAACAGATTTATTCTTGATATAAAGCAGGACCATTTACAGCTCAGCAAAATTTTAAAACTGGTAGTAAAGCACATTACAAGCTTTCTTAATTCAATTTTCTCTGGCATTTATTGTGGTTAGTAAAATACCTAAATGTCATCGGGATTTATAAAAATGTATTTATTGGTTAATAAATGCATGAACTGGATTATTCACAAAAACAGCTTACAGAAAGCCTGGCATCTTCAATTGATACAGATTTTGGTTTTGTTCCCTGTCAGAGAAGTAATTAGTGCTTATTTACACAGATTTTACTTTACAGCCCTGTAAAAACGCATCTGCTTACTCCCACTATTTTCAGAGTTCATGCTCAGCTTCACAGGATCTACGTTATCTTAACTATTAACTTTTATTCACTTAGATAAAAGAATAAAGGCCCCTCAAAATAGCCTTTGAACCGGATTCTTTGAGGAATATAACCCTGCTACTCGCATAAATAAAGAGGGACCACAAACACCTAAACACAACGTGAAGGTTTTGCCTACTCTGGAGTGAGGATAAGTAGTTGCTCATTAGGGGAAAGGGTCTCTGTTTTGAATTTAAGGAAATAAATTTAAACAAGAAAAAAAAACCCCACACTTAAGGGTGCTGGAGCAAAAATGGCAGCACTGATGGGAGCAACAGGAGTCTTCCATGTTACTATAAAGTCCTTTCAGCAATCTACTAAGGATTTCTTGCAAAATCAGCACAAACCCCTCTGCTTATTGGCTTGTTACAGCCCAATAAACCACTTGGATAGTTCAGCCTTGCATGTAAATACACACACAGGAAGCCCTGGAGTATTTCTTTTTGTCACCTCTTAAAGGGAAAGGCAGGCAAACACACTCGGTTACAAACCTTCTGCACCACTCATGCAAGAACTGCACTGGAAGATTCTACATATCCCAAGCATACAGAAAAAACTATAAACCTACACATGCTGTACTCGTCCCAGGAAAGGATTTTGTCCTTATTGTCCCATTTTTCCAGTGGACAACCCCCCCCCGAAAAAGTTCTGTCAGGCATTTTCCTACGGGTTTCCCCCCACTTCTTCATTCTGAGTTCAGCCTTTTCATTTGTGTTTTCAGATGTCTGTCTCAGCCTGAGTCAGAACTTCCTTGAAATAAACTTTAATGTTCTTTAATAATATCTATGCTAATGATGCTGATTGGGAATGGTCTGTTTTTAACAAGTACTTGGACATTTAGCGTAAGCAAAGCTTTTATATGTAATTAGTGTTCTAAGCTGAATTCTGGTACAAACCCATTTATATCCAAATTATTTGTAATGAACATTTGGATGCACTAGACTAGAGGGCTACAGGTTTAAAAGAAAATATATTAATATTTTATTTTAAGACCACTTAAAATGTATTTCTGTAACTAATAAAACTAAAAGAAAATAAAGCGATTGCTAAGATAATTGACTAAAAAGTAGTTTCTAACTTATGAAGAAGAAACTCCATGCAGTACTTCATTAGTGCACAACTGTAGGAGTGATTTATGGATGCAAATACACATCTTTTCAGTAGCAGCACAGAGAGCGGGGATGCACATATAGCAATAACACTAAAGACACCGCTAACTTCTGGACACATCCTGAGCCTTTTAAGCACTGGAGGGACAAACATTTCAAATGTACTCGTGCTTTCTAAAAGGTATTTAATATGATGTAAAAGTCATCACATTTCCCAGAAAGCTATTATATAC
>VZTM01016467.1:481487-542503 GCA_013400555.1 Jacana jacana | reverse complement strand
TCTTTTTTTTTTTTTTTCTTTTTTTAAATACAAATGCTTCCAGAGCCCTCACAAGTACAGTACGTTATAAAAAGTCTTGGTAACATACTTATTCTGGAACCTGCCATTCTTCAACTGACACTTCTGTATTACAGAAATAAAGGACAGCACTTTTGCCTTTTTTTAAATACATTTAAATACCTTGAAGCCTCTCAAGGAATTACAGACACTTCCAGGCATTAGTGTTAAAAGACATTAGCAAAGAAACAGTTCAGTCCCCTAATGCCACAAGTTTTAGCAGACATTGAGCTCTCCAAAACCAAACTCAAAACGACCGAAAAAGTGTCCTACTTTAACATTAAAACCAAAGCAAACAGTAGAACTTTTTGCTTGTTTCAGCAGAGGCTCTAACCCATCAACACAGCCCAAAATTATCAGCCAAGGGAAATAGTCACAGTCCTGTGATGCCCAGAACAGTTTCCTTGTAGGCAATAAACAACCTCGCACAGGAGAGTTTTTTAAAGGAAGCAAAAAGTTGCAGTAAGGCTTTTCCAATACTCAAGAAATCCTGACTGTTCTTCCACGGGGTTTGATAGTGTTTAATCAATATGCAATTACATTTATTACATTCATAACATCCCTAGACAATTACATAAACACTGAAAAATATTAGACCTTGTTTTCTCCCATGAAACAATGGATTAAAGTAACTTTTGCATACTTAAGAATGTGTAATGACTGAAAGAACTGATAACAAGAAATCATATCAAGAACTTTGGAAAACAATTCAAATCAAGACTCACAACTGCATTACACCACCTGTGGTAAAAAAGTATGCAAAAATTTATTTGTCTACCATAATTTACACCTTTAAGTGTTGTTGCACTAGAAACAATGCTTCAGAATTTGTCACCCTATTAAGTACCTGAACAGGGACACATGGTACAAATCCCATTGCCTTTTCATCAACTTTGCTGGGGTTTGGAGCAATCCCCAAGTGACTTGTTTTCATTAATTCTAAGCAATTTTAAGGAATGAATCCTTATTAGGTGAAGATATAACCAAACAGTGCAAACATCGAACTATTAAAAAGAAATTAAAAAAATAAAGTATGTCAAGTGCTCAAAGGTGGATTTTTGCAATTAGGTATCATCTCCTGAATGCTTCTCTATCCCTGCAAACCCAAGAAATACCTACACTTAATTTTGTATCTTTTACTCTCAGCTTTATCATAGCTTTTTGTTTACGTTTAGCCAACAATTCGCCAAAGCAAGTGCCTCTACTCAACTGGCACAATCTTTCCTTTGGAGAAAACTCATTAACAACTGATTATTAGCAACACCTTTCACCATCTGAGCTCAATATTTCACTTCTCATTCACTGGTCTTTTGTACTCTGGCACAGTCCTCTACTGAGTGTCTGTCGAGCTAATTAAGGCCTGCCACCAGTTGCAATAAATGCAAAGCTGATTGCAAATTGCAGTACTGAGATCCAGCAAACTCCAACCTTATAGGACTGATGGCCCATTCACTGGATAAGAAAAAATTGGAACAAAAATAAAAATTGGAAGTTTCCCGTTTTGCTGGTTTCATCACTTTTGAAAAAGTATTTTGTGTATTTTATTCCATTTAACATTAAAATAATGGAACTCCATGGTATTGAGTTGGTTCTCCCACTCAATTTGATAGTCAAAGTGTTTTGCAAAAATCTTTTTTCTTCTTACATAAACATCTGTTCAGGGCTAGAAAAAGCTCCATTTAAGAACCTTGCAAGATACCATACATCCCTGGCAGTGTCAAGTTCTCCCTTTCCAAGCTAAGGGGAAGGTTGCCATTATGGACAATTACCACCATTACTCCACTTCCTATCACAAGCAGCAGAAATACTGTTTTATTATTATTTTTGGCAACACTCTCCTCTGCTGTGCCACAGAGATGGGTATGTGAGAGGTCACTCCTGCCCTTTTATGAACTTAACCTTTACTGGAGTTGAGAGCTATTCCAAAAGCACCCAAATTTTTAACTTCCCTGGTTTCCTCCCATCTGTATTCCCAATCTCTAATTAGCTTTAATTATAATTTGTATCATTAGCATTTGATATCTTTTTCTCCGGGAGTTCACTCTTCCCTTGAGGAATACTTTGCTTTAGTGATGACTAGCAAAACAGTCAAGATGTGTAGATTGACTCCACAAAAGCTCCCAGAAAAAATTTACAGATCTGTCAAAAAGTTAAGGTTTATTCAAAGCCTTTTTGATACCAAAAAAACCCGAGATTGGAGATTCCACAAACTTTTCTTGGCAGCTTCTGTGCCTTTTAAGTGACAGCCTTTCTAAAACAGTCAAGCAATAAAGTGTTCACTGCAGTCTCTCTTCTTCTCTCCAGACTGAACGAGGAACAACTAAGCATCCTGCAAATTGTACTTTTTTTGAATGATTTTCAACAATAAGGATTAATCTTTAAATTATCTAATTAACTCAATTGGCCATCCCAATTAGCCCCACAATTCAAAGACCATTTGTACATCTGACATGTAAAACAGCTGCACGCATACAAAAAATATATCTATCCTAAAAAATTTAGAAAACGAAGTTTCATATCGTGATCCAAAGTCCATTTGACCCAGTGGAAAAACACCACCATTTCTGAATGAGGTTTTCAGAGCAATTTGCATTAGTTTTTGGAAAGATTGTCTTAGAGCAAAGATTCTGAAACACTCATCTGAAGCCTGAAGTACCACTCCAGACCCAGCCACAAAAGCCTTATGCAGACAAAATCCTCATTACAATCAGCAGGGGTTTACTTTCATAATGAATATTTGAGTCAACTGATTGGAGTGCTCAACTTCCGAGATGGTTGGTGCACAAGATATTCTTGACTGTATGATTTCTCTGTAATATACAGCACTGATTTCTTAGAAACAAGCAATTGTGACAGGGCTGAAAGGGGTGCAAATGGGTAAAGTCACAGCCAAAGTAGCTTGCTTAACTCTTCAGCCTTACTTCTTAAAATTCAAATTGGTCATATTTAAATGACACCCTTCAGAGTTCCCCTCACCATTCAACCATCCATTCAACCATTGTCACTCTTTGAAATAGCACAGTGGGGCCAGAATTCTTGCCCTCTCCCACAAATGAACTTGGAGAAAAAGAATTGAGGGAGTTTTTGTCCCCTTAAAATCTAACTTGATTCACAGGATGATAGAGACGTGAACCCTGTCACATACAGAGCAGCAATAAAAGGAAGTTGAGTTACAGTTTGTAATAACCAAATCCCAAACTGAAAGTTCTTAACAGTTCATGTCATTCTCAATGGATCATAACATCCATCTACTGATTTTAATGAACTAACAGCAAATTGCAACTGTCCAATAAAAGCATTTCTAAAAATCACAGCTGCGTACATTCATATTCGGCCACCTAAAATTCTCAGCATATAAACCAGTTGCACAAAATGTCACTGCAATTAATTTTATTGGTTGCAATAAACCACTGAACTGTTTTAGGCTGATTTTAGAAGCCAATTATGTTTGCACATGAACGCCTACCAAACCTTTTGGGCATGTGCACTTCACCAGTAGGACTCCATCTACTCCTGTGGAGTTGGAGGCACATGGAGAGTCAGGATCAGACTCCAGAGATTATTAACGTGTTTTAACACCCCACAGGTCCTGGTCTGGACCTGGGTGGGATGCTCTGTGCCTACCATCGCCCTTGTTCTGAATTGTGGCTGAAGTCTTTCACTCTGGAATTGACCACCTCTCAACCCAAGCTTGAGAAAGTGCTGGAGGAACTTCTCCATGGGATATTGCAAGTGGTACAGGGCAGTCTATCAATTCTGCATGGTGCTGGAATGGGAGATTTAGCACATGGAGAAGACCCTGCTTTTTGAACCCAACCTCTCATGTGCCTCTTCCTGAGGGTGCTGTAGCTGTGCCACTGTGCAGTCACAAATTTCCCAGCATAGAGAGTGAAAGCAGGTGAAAACTACTTATAGAAATAAAGTCAGGGATAAGTTTTTTTTAAATAAACCCTAAAGTATTCACAGGCCACTAACTAGCAGAGAAAACACTCAACTGCTTTAGGAACAACTGATGTATTGAGGACGATCAGGCTACATTTTGGGTAGGCCCTCTCCCGTTCTCAGGCAGCTTCTTTCTCTTTTAAGAGCAAGTCCTTCCAAGTCCATCCTTCCTTACCCGAGAGTTTCAAAATAAACCAATTTTGCCTTTAAAGCCAATGTAAAATATTTCTGTCTTCTTTCCCCCATTTGCTTCTTCCCCATGGCTCGGTTTATATTCTGTTCTACAGCTGCTCACTGGGCCATCTTGTCAACTGGATCAAAACAAGATTTCTGTAACTACTTCTGGTTTTAACTATTAAAATAGGTTGCTTCACTAGAAAGCTTGCATATCCTTGCTTCTTCCCTCAGCTTCCTCCCTCTCCCCTGAAACAGAAAATATTCCTAGTGTATTGTTATATTTAAACAAGCACAGTAGATTAATTAATGTGTTTGGTCTCTGGAAAGCTTTAAGTTCTGTCTAGCAGGAAGCGGCCATGAAATTTTTTATTTTTTCCATAATTAGGCATAATAATTAGCAGAGTAATACCCTTGTTATCTCTATTACATACAACTAGTACATCATTACCTCCTAGAAGGAAGCTGGTTACCGTTCCCCATCTCATCTGGGAAGGTATGCATCCCCACAGGCATCCCGCTAGTTGAGCAAGGACAGACCACGGGAGCCAGTCCAACGTCCAAATCAAAGAGGAAAGATCTTTACTCTGAAATAGCCCTACCATAAAGCTTACCTGCACAAAAAGTCATAAAATAAGCTCCCAGCCAGGCACAAGAGTGTTCAATAAACCCAAGGCATCTAAAGCACCACCAGGTTCCCTCAGTACTGAGGTTTTGCCACTTGTTCTTTTGGAGCAGACCTACGCATGAATCAGCCCCAGCCCTGGCTGGGGGCTTTGCCTTGGGTCTGACAACATGGACTCAGGGACCACTTATATTTTTACTGCATATTGCCATGTCACCAAGCTGTTCAGATTAGCTCTGCTGGGAGGCTGTCTCATTCCAGGAATAGAAATTAATTAATCAGTATATTTTCCGCCCCCGTGCCAGGAAAAACATCTCTGATTAAAAGGGTGTACTGAAGTTGGGGGTTTTTTGGTTTGTTTTTTTTTGTTTTTGTTTTTGCAATCACTGCCGACATGACTATTGATTAAATGAAAACCTTGTGAGCACTTGTTTTATAGGTGTATTTATTTCATTCCTCTCAAGCTCCTTTGTTTTAATTAAAGGGTATATTCCAGACACGCTATTATATATTGAAAACACCTTTATAAATCTGAGGCATCTGCTTTTTGAAAGGACGGTGCTCCATATGTGCTAGAAGCACTTAACTCCCCAATTCAGGTTCTTAAAACTTCTGTCTAGCAAAACGCTTGCCTGGGAGGCAAAACTTAACGTGGAAGCTCCAAATACATCTACAGCTTCGCTTCTGGGCAGGAAAAGTGCTTCACATATCGCTACGCTGAGGAGCTCGGTGCATCCATATCTAAATCCCTGTGAGACTGCAAACTCGGCAGCCGCTGCATCTCACTGGGAGCCAGCTCCCTGTTCCCAGAAAAATTCTACCCCACAAAGCAGTATTTAAGCGAACAATGGTTGCTGTTGTCCCCCTTCTAAAGAAACCACTGGCAGGAGACCCATGGGAGCCAAGGCTTTCTATATAAAGCCGTGATGGTAACTCATCTGATGAGCCCTTCCACTCCAAAGCCATTTTGGCCCCTATTACCACATTACAGAAGAATGTCCAACATCAAATGATCTCATTCCCTCCTACTGCTGCGACCCAGAAGGGGCTCCAGAGAAGTTAAACTGGGCAGGGTCACACACTGCTCCTACAACATAGTCATCACACCACTTTCCTGAGAGCTGGAAAGCTTGGCTTTCCCCTTTGGCTACGTTTATGTATTTTATCTAGTATCTTAATGCATATAAAAACAATCCATAGGGCTGAGAGTGGACATCTAGCTCCCAGGAAGGAACTGTAGCCTGCTTTAAAGGAGCCAGACCCCTCTCAAGAAGGAAAAATTAAAACAAAGATCCGAAGACAACGACTTAAATAGAAATAAAGAAAGAGACTATCCTTTGGCCTCCATCATCTTCATTGTGACAGTCCTCCACTTACACACAGTACTCTTAAATTCCATGTTATTTCTGTGCTCCAAAGAATTCCTGATTGTAACTCGGTCAAGCTGTAAATGCTTCTCAGCTGATTTCTCCACACGGCCAGCTGCCAAGGGATGCTGTCCTGCAGGACATGGTCTGGCTCCCATGAGGTGTCACAGGGGACTATAAGGTGGCAGGGTCTTAAAGGACCTTAAATCTTTGTTACAAATGACTAATGAAGGCATTTCTAGCAGTGACTCTCCGCCCTGTGCTCCAACCAGACACACCCATGTTTCAAACTCGGTTCCAATAGTTTTCCTCTTGCTGAGGTTTCTTCCTAATATCTAGTATGAGTCTATCCTGATGCAACTAAAGCCCTGCCTTGCATACATTTGCTCCCAAAAACTAAACTTGGAGGCTTTCTGTGTTTCCTAACGGATCAGATGTCTACACGCCACCAGTTTCCTCTGCTGGGTGCACCAATTGGTCCACAGACTTTGGTAACAATAAAAACAAACCCAAAAAACAACCAACCAAGCAAAAAAGACATTTAAGGTTGCAACATCGGGAGTTAATTTTTGATATTCACAGAGTATTTCATGCATCTTTGGTGTGTTTCAGCTTGCAGGCAAATTGGGAAGTATTCCTTTTGTACAGTCCCAGGAACCCAGGAGCTGCTTGGGCACATCCTCCCGCAGACTCACTGCGGGATGCAAAGCCTGTTGCTCCACATCACTTATGGGTTTTTTTTTAGGAAAAACTACTCCCTTTGCCAGATCTCCCCTTTCTCTTACTCATGAAAGTATGGGGTGGGAGTCTTATCTATCCTGGCTGGTTACAGAAATGAGCCCTTGTCCTGCCCTTTCTTTTCATGTGTCAAGATTGCAGGAGTGTGGGACACAGCTAGTTCCAGTGAGGACAGAGGTTTGCTGTGTAACTCAGTGACTGTTTCTCCAATTATTACTAAGAGGAAAAAAAAAATGATGACATCACAGCTGTCCATACCTTTTAACATCCCAGTGCTTTCCTCTGTATCTGTATAGAGACAAATATCCACTTATTCGTTTTGAAAATATAAGATATTAATCATCACACATTCTGTTATAAAGAAATCATGCTAAATTAGCCCAATAATTACAAGTTGTGGATTATCTGGTCAGGTCTGATAAATGGAGAGCAGCAGGGAGCTTTGAACACTCTATCCTACACACCTTATATACTAGACAGTATTCTACCTAATGTAGAATTGCATGTGCATGTTTTGGGGAAAAGCTCCAAATACACATACATCTTTAGCCATTTTACCACTTTTTAACTTACCAAAACGGCACATCTTTTCTAAAGATGCTTATAAGATTTTAAAACCTTGAGGTGCATAAATTAGTTGTGCTGCATAAGGCAATCCTAATTTATGCACTCACTACGGACCCAATTAGTTCTTCCGTAACAGAATGCCAAACAGATTTTCTTAATAAAGCAGAACATATCACATCTAATATTTATATGAAATGCAGGGTTTTAACTCTGTCACTTTGTGTTACTAACCCCAGACTTTGAAAAGGGAGCTCTGAAATTGGTGTCTTTTTTTCCCCATGAGGCACCACTGGCAGAAGAGGGGACAGATGATGGGTTTGGACAGACCATCGTCACTCTGGTGCAGCTAATCGAGTGACATAAATTTGCATCAGCATGAATGCCCAGTATGGCTGGATGCTGCACAGGGAGGTCCTACAAGACCCATGGGACAGGAGGAACACGTGGGGAAGGTTCTGCATGGAACAGCCCCCTTCACCTCCACTGGCATGGGGTTATACCTTAGACAGCTGTCAGGGTCTCTCTATATCTTGATTATACCCTTGTTAATATTTTGATCTCTTCCAGCTCTGATGGCTTAATTCCTTGGTTAAGGCTGGGACACGCCTGAGTGCTTGCAAGCTGAGGCTCTATCAGGAGAAATGAGAAGTGACATGGTGAACTTGGAGGGAGAGAATTAAAAAACCCACAAGACAAGTGGCGATCACATTTGTGCTTCTGATATTTCTCACTCAAGTTGGCAACCCCAAGTCCTGCCAGATGTCTGTGTGCTGTGGCGAGCGTGTTTCAACACCTCTATCAGCATTTCTAACCTACCTCAGCTAGCTCCCGTGTATTTTGTCACTTCAAGTTCCTTCTGCCCCAGGTGCAGAGGGCAACAGGGAGCACACAAGGTACCACGGCACAAGAAGTGGACTCAGGTTTGCGCAGTTAAAACTAAATCAAAATATTTATGGGATTACAAACCAATGCTACACAGAACCTAGAAGATCAAACAGCTTTTGTTTAGGAAATGGACAAAAAGCTGATCCAAAAAAAGGGCAAAAAGTGTAAGTGGGGCAGAGGGTGATTATGTACATCCTCGCTGAAAACAGTAATTCAAGATATTGCTGTCCCACGTGAATGATGAGGCTACAAGCAAAAACATCCTCTGACATACAGTGGCAGAATGGAGGGCACTAACTCACTTTGGATGACAAGCAAATAATTTTTCATCTTTTTGGTATTTATTTCAAGCAGTTTAATCAAAATGAGCCATTTTGATTTTCATGGATGTCTAGATTAGCTCCGTTCTTTTGCCTAACAACCTCTGGTTGTGACTCTTATAATAAACTAAAGTTTTACACAAGCATTTTAGAGCAGAACAACAAACAGTTTGTATTATTTTATAGTCAGAAGGAGAATGCCACACCACCAGATTGGTGACAGGATCCACCTGCAATACAGTTGACCCGCCCAGTGCTCCCACTTTGCATCCCACAAATACCAGGGGTCTAGCCTTCCAGACCTCCACATGATCCAAAATCTTGGATAATAATACACATACTTTTTGCTCCTGTATGCTTAAGTGTACAACTATGCAATGAAGTTTGGCATTCCTTAAGCAGAGGGCAGTATTACATCAGTAAATGGTTATTAAAGTTACCTAATCCTATGTGAAATGGCATTGCTGCAGCCTAAGAATAAATATTCCACATAACTGACTTTAGGGAGCTGGCTACATCTACATCGAAAGTTTCAGAAACTACAACGTTCAATTGCTGCAGCACACTATAAATATATATATTTATAAGCATACATTTATAAACATATACATTATATATATATATATATATAATAAATGGAACATTTCATTAAGCATCCCAGTCTCCTCCTCCCACACACACACTAAGGAAAAAGAAAATAATGATCTACTTGTCAATATATTGCTTTACTTTGACCAAGTCCTTTTCCTAACTCCTGTCTTAAACTTCATCCCAGAAGGTTTCCTCTTCTCTCCTCATTGTATGTCACAATTAACAGTTCATTAAATATAGATGTAAGAGCTACTTGGTCCACTACTGTTCTCTCAACCCACACATTCCCCTGCTCCTCAGACCTGGCACCACAACCTACTAACAAGAGTAACTACTCGTAGTTTCCCTTTGATTCCATGACGCTTTGGTCCTTCTGGCTCCTGCAATCCCAAAGCACTCTGCTGACGCTGCCCTTCTTAATGGGAAAGTTGGAGCTGAAAAACCTGCCAAGAGATAACATTCACCAGCAAAGTCTCAGCCCTAAAACTTTTCCCAGTGCTTTGACATTTGTGTAACATTCAGAAGCCGCTTGCTCGCACCGAGACGTTATTCTCTACCACTGAAGCACTTCGGATGGAAAGTATTATCTATTCCGAACTGACATCTTCCACTAAATGGAACATTTAATTAATTTGGTCCTAGGCCAGTCTGATCTTTTTCACTTGCGTGAGGGAGGATGAACACGACTTGTAACTCTTTGGCACCGTTTCTTCTCCTCCTCCTCCCCCTTAAAAGGAACTTTAGTTGTTTACAGAACAGATACAAGAAAATCCAAGCTGGTACGGTGACACATCATTAGTTAAAAATACACCACAGCATGAAGAGCTTTAGGACAGAGAGAGCATCGGAATGCAGAATTACAAGAAAATGGCTTAGGAAGGAAAATGAAAGTCATCTGGAAACAGATGATTTTTTTTTTTCCTGCTACTGGCTGTAGCAGAAGAACAAAAAGGCTGCAACCACTTTGTGTGTTACTACAGGGGGTGAACACGGTACAATTAACTGAGTTGAAAATGCAGTATAAGTGGTCATAGAAATACTTGAAAAGTATCTCTGAAATGCAGGTGGGGAACACAGGGTACAAAGGAGGGAAAAGGGTCTTGAAAGATAAAAGCAAAGCCATAAGCCTACAAGAGTGTAGGCGCTGCAGGGTCACTGACCAGAGCCAGGCTCGTGTAACAAGCTGAGACAATGAGATTTGTGACTTGGAGGAAGTTGCAGAAAGCACTAAAGACAAAGAAACAGTGATCCAGCAAAGATGACAGCATCTTCTTGGGAGATTCACTGTGCAAAACCCCACAAGAGAGACTTCACAGACGTGCGTGACGAGTTCTGGCAACCACGAAGAGACAGCCCAAGACGGGGATGCCCAGGCTTAGTCCAGAGCTACAGTTGTCTGAAAAGCAAAGGAACTTCCAGATCTGAGACACCGGAGAGAGAAGCAGCACATCTCCTGTCTGAAGTGATTTGTAACGCTGCAGGATGATGCCGAGCTGCTGCAGACACTCCGGGCAGCTGAAAGAGCAAGTGGAGGTCCATGATTCTTTGAGCAGAGACAAAGGTGGCCAGAGGTCTTCAGAAAAAAAGCAGCAGCAGGAAAAAAAACAGACCACTTAACACCTGCTTAGAAACATGAAGTTTACACTCACACAATTAATAGTGAAAACCAGCAGATGAATTTTAATAAGAGCACACCAGTCTGTGCTACAGGTGCCACAGCCACAAGCCATTCTGCTTTAGGGCACACAGTGTCACGCTTTGCCCAGGATCCTTTCCATGGGAACTGCTGAGACTACTTTGGGACCCGCAAATAACCACATACAGCCCCAGCTTGGGTGCAGCTTTGTTAAATGGCAACTGTAATTAGTGTACAAGACAGAAGTGCCTAACAGATGCTGGAAAAGCCCCCATGTGTTGCTGAGTGCCAGAAAGTAAGGGGCTTGTACTTCTTGGGGGGGTGTGTGTGTCAGTCATTCCCTTCCAGTTTAAAAAACCAGCAGCCTAGGTGAGCTAATCAGTATAACCCCTGTCACAAATCGGTAAGACAGACTGTAGCTGGTTATAAAACAGCGTACAATCAAGTACAACAGAAATCAGGAATGAGGCAAAAAATTCTTGAGAAACTAGGGTGGGTTTTCACACACGATGGTTGGAACAAGAGCACCTCGACTGAGTTCAGAGCAAGGCTGTGCCGAGTTGGAGTAGACACAAGCTGGTTCCAAGAGCAACGCAAGCCATTTAGGACACTTGAAACACTGGAAAGTTTAAGATCTTGATGCATAACAAGAAACTGTGAGCAATTTATTCCTGTAACACTACCAGAAAGAAGAATTACTAATACAAGATTGTCAAGGGTGAAGGCTGAAGTTATGTTTAAGTGGCATAACTTAATGCACAGCCCACTGCACCTACAGCACCGCCTGCCTTTTGGAAAAAGTCATCAAGAAGTGAAAGAGATGCTACAGCAACATTTTACAGGAGGAGAAAATGAGGTAGCTCTAATCATCAGCCTCTGAAGAGGTGGTTTAATTCTAGGATAACAGACTGTGGCAAAACCTAAACAAAAACAAAGAAAATCAGGACACATCTGTTCAGCATGAATACAGTTTTTTTTTTCCCCCGTCTGCTTCCTGTGGAATTATATATTAAAAAAAAAAAAAGACTTCAAGGACTGTGCAGAAGATAACATCTCACATATCAAAGCAGGTGATAGAGTAGAATTGTGATAACTCTTGTGGAATGAGAAGACCGAAGATTAAGAGGAAAATGAGGAAATACGAGAACTTTGAACTACTTTGAAGTAGGGCACCACAAAGCTGATCCAGATTCCCATTAACTTTAGTAGTGCATGAAATACCCTTTACTAGCTGCATGGTTCCATATTCAAGAAATTCTAAAATTGGGCAGTTAAGCTATTCAAATAAGTATATTACAGTCAGTGACAACTAAGACACCTCGTAACTGGTAATGAGTCAGAGGCAGAAGGAAAACACAAACCTAATAGCGCTACAGGAAAGAACTGATGGAAAAGAGTTGTTTGATGTGAAGAGGAATGAAAGTAGTGGTTGTGAGACTAAAGTGATAACGTCTAAAAGACTTGGAAGTGGCAGGGGAGCTGAAGTGATGAAAAAAAGACCAGAAGGAACTACGTATTGGAGACCCCCCCCCAGAAAAATTCCTTCTTTATGCCACATGGTGCATTGAGGACAGCTGCCACTCAGTAAATACTGAAATAACTTCTTCCCACAAAACTTTGAGCAGGGCCATTGCACTACATCATCTCTACAGATCCCTTCCAAACTCAGCTATTCTATGAAAACAAAACTTGTTATGCAGGAATGTGCTATACCAGAAGTTATGATTTTTAAAAAAGACTGAGAAATTGAAACAGAAGACATGTTTCCAGGTGAGGAGGCAAAGACCTTCTTCCTAAAACGGTATAAATGGGTACAATGATTTGTACCCATTTATAAATACAATAAAGCAAAACAAAGAGATCCGATTTTCCTTCTCAACAAAGATACTATCTTCAACTGTGCTCCCAAGTAAAAATCAGGAGGAATCAAAATTCAAAACAGACTTGAAAATTCACCCTAAGAAATCTTTCTCATCCCTTCAGTTGGCAGATCTGTCCTTTGAAATAAGGCATCGGGTCCTCAAAGCACTTCTGTTGTGGCAAGGGATGCAAACATGCACCTAAGACTCAGGTAAAAGACAGACAGACCAGGCAATCATTTTTTAGGTAGAGCAAGTCATGCTCTAACAACTGTTTGCAGAACCGTATTTGCAATACTTTTGTGTTGGTACAAACAGTAAGAGGGTGACAGAATTACGTTCTTTAAAGTTAAACTAAATATGTCCAGTTCTGGGCACCTCAGCACAAGAGAGATATCGAGGTGCTGGAGCGAGTGCAGAGGAGGGACACGAAGCTGGTGAGAGGCCTGGAGAACAAGGCTTATGAGGATCGATTGAGGGAGTTGGGGTTGTTTAGTCTGAGGAAGAGGATGCTGAGGGGAGACCTCATCACTCTCTACAACTGCTTGAAAGGGCATTGTAGAGATATTGGTGCTGGTCTCTTCTCACGGGCAATGAGCGACAGGACAAGAGGGAATGGCTGCAAGCTGCAGCAGGGTAGGGTTAGGCTGGACATTAGGAAAAAGTTTTTCACAGAGAGAGTGGTCAGTCATTGGAATCAGCTGCCCAGGGAGGTGGTGGAGTCACCCTCCCTGACTGTGTTTCAGAGCAGATTAGATGTGGTGTTGAGGGCTCTGGTGTAGGGGAGAACTTGTAGAGTAGGGCTGATGGTTGGACTTGATGATCCCAGGGGTCTCTTCCAACCTAAATGATTCTATGATTCTATGATTCTATTTTCATCTGCAAAACAAAGGTTAAGTTTAATTAATTGTGGATTTCCAGAAGCACCTTACTTAGTAATTTGAGGTGATTTTTTTTTTTTTAAAGAAGAAAAAAAAAAAAAAGGCATGAAGTATGTCACAGGGAACCACGAGAGGTAGACAGGCTCTGGTGTTCCATCTAGACAATGGTTTAGTTTATTTTCTAGCCAGAGGTGTCACTTTATTCAGAGTGGTCCAGGTCCATGAGTCTGAACAAATGACTAGAGTACACTGATACTGTATCTGGAGACATTCCAAACCCACCTGGACAAGTTCCTGTGGGACCTGCTCTAGAGGGACCTCCTTTGGCAGGAGGTTGGACTAGATGATCTCCAGAGATCCTTTCCAACCCCAAATCATTCTGTGATTCTGTCATTTCCTATTTCCTAATTTCAGCAATAAAAAACACCTTCATGTTTGCTGACTAGTGGTTTTTGCCTTACAAGTATTTGGGTTAAGGGGCACATGAGATGCCAGGTTGATACACCTCATTTACATTTCTAAAGTAAATGTTTAATATTCTAGTGGTCTAGAATTAATTTCCTAAATGTTAATTGATGCTATTGAAAATTGCTAAGGGCGTACACAAGACATTTCAAATGATTGAGTCGGGATTTGATGGCAAAAAAAGCCATTTTAATAATGGTCAAAACCATTATGGCCAGATCTCATCCCACCTCTAGTAAGAAATGCTTACTTTTTTTCTTACTGAAAAACCAAATATAACTGGTGCAATTTAATCTGAAGTTGATAGTCATCTCAAACCGGATTTCTTCTCCTTCACTCAAGGAAATGGCTCCTTTTGTGGGTCTTTTCTGATTTGCACTATCGATATCACTGCTGAAAGAAGTGGAGGCTGCTCAAGCTTCCCTGCCACTCAGCCCCATGTCACAAGCACATCATTAAACAATTAAAAGAAAAAAAAAATTATCTTTATAACATCTGATTTGCAGTATCTAATCCCTGCAGGTCTACAGCCCAAAGCAATGGAAAGGAGCCAGAGATGACCCCACTGCCCAGACTGGGGGTCTCAGGCTCCCCAACACACGACTCTCAGATCGAGCATTCCAGAAGTGCCACTGTCCTCCCTTTGTGCAGCTGGAACTTGGAAGACAACCATCACCAACAACCTGCCAAGAGGCTGAGAGGAGGGAGAGACACCTTCAAGCAGGTATTGGCTTTTAATGAGAACTTGTTGGAATTCACTTCTTTCTTTTAAAGACTTGCTTGGAAGAAAGTCTCCTTACTCAGCTCACCAGCTTGTTGCACTGAAAACTGGAGAAGTTGGCCACAAAAATGAAATCACTTAAAACGATTGATATTTAAGCAGTTTTCCTGACTCATCCCAAGAAATACCCTGAGCTCACTGGGACCAAGCACAGCCCGTTTTTCACCCTGGTTAACTACAAAGCATTGCATAGAGACACATGGAGGGTCAGAAATTTACTTACCAAGTTAAGATTAGAGAGTGAATTTATAGTTCTTCAATCCCAAGGAAGATGATATGTTTTTTCAGATAACTCAAACTGGCACAGATCCTGCAGGGAGCCTTTTAAACCCATGTGTTCTAGCAAAGTGAGCAACTATCCTAGCTTAAATTGCTTCCCAAAAAAGAAATTTTGAAAAGGGTAACAAGTTGCTTTTAATTTCAGAAGCCCAGCCTATGTCCACAATACTTAGAGGAATCTAAAAACAGTAAGTCTCATTGAATTTAGTTATCCTCAACATTTATCTGCAAGGAAGGATATGGTGTTCCTCTTCCAGTTTGTAGGATAAAGTACAACTCTCAGTTCAGATTAACAGTCTATTAAAAGGTGTCAAATGCAAGCAGACCCAGCAGCAGCCCAAACTCAGTAGGTGCATTGAGGAAAACGCATCTGTCTATGACTAAATGGAGAATCTCATCATTCCACAACTGTCATGCCAGCCCTCTTCAGGAGCTCTACGCTCACTTAAGTATCCCTTGAGGCACCAGCCACCACGAGACACGGGATGACGGATGTACCATCGCAAACCGCAAATCCTACTGTGATTTTAATTGAATTACAGCAGCCATTTTATTTTCTGCAGAGCCTCTAGACTCTGCGTTGCTCGCTTGCTTCCAGTGATTCAGCACTTTATTTCTCAGTACACTAATCCCTCCAAAAAGACAGTTTCTCATTCCTTTTAAGTAGTGCTTCTGACAGCAGCTACCTATATCTTTGTTGTTTAAGGCTCTTCCCCCTTTTTTTTTTTTATTAAATAGGAGCAGTTTATCTCAGACATACTTCTTTCGCTTTCAGACTCTACCAGGCTTTTACATTCATGAGAAAGCTCTGTCTTTAGGCGGTTCAGGAGTTGTCCTCACAATATACTTTTCCTCTATACCTTTAAACTGCAGAAATTAAAAAAAAAAAAGAATGCAGAAGAAAGGAAACCTGAAGCCCAGAGGGTAAGAAGGAGACAGTGACACCCACCAATAAACATAAGCCAGCTGTGAAGTGTTCTTCACAGTGTCTGGAAAATACATGTTCTCTTTGCTGTTTGCAAGGGCCTCCAATAAAACTGCCAACCAGCTATTTTAGTTGCAGAAAGATGGATTAATGGGGGTGGGGGGGGGAAGCAGAAAAAGAGGCAAAACAAGCCACGAAGGACTGCCAGGACATGTCCCTGCCAGAACAGGCAGTGGGGAAGCATCAGCAACTCTATCATTCAGTAACACCTTTGAATCAAGGCTGGCGCATCTTGACCTAGCTATTTAAGCAACGGCTTAAAACTTACTTGGTTTAGTGACTCTTTATTGTAGTAATGAACAGTTTCAGAATATCATCATAATTGCTTTTGACCATAATCAGCCAACAGCCATTAGCTGTTTATCTCAGAAAATTAATCCTCAAAGGGTGACCCTCGTGTCCAAAATACACTCTCAGTCATGAGGAACGATTGATGAATTATCCGAAGACAGTCCACGGAACCACTTTTAGCAGCATTTTATCATCAAAGTTACTTTCCCCTTAATCAAAGGCTAATGCAAGATGAAATCCTTAAACATGGGCTGCACCATAAGATAAAGTTAGCAACCTTGAAGGGGCTGGAAAATAGCAATTTGCACACACAAACACAAGATTTAGAACTACCATCATAACCTACATCATCAATCACAAGCAACAGTGGCTTTAGCAGGGCTATTTTCAGAGTATATTAAACTCCACGACATATTAACCTTCTTGTAAGGCCACGATAATCTCTTTACAATACCCAGCAAGTGCAAAAGGGCAGACTTGCTTCATGCAGGAGTTTTCTTTGCATCTGATTTCATAAGTAACAGCAGCGCTGCCTTCTCAGCCATTCACTGGCGGTATTTTCAGCCCCGTGTACCCACCTCAGGGAACACACACACAACACAGCTTCACCCATATCATGAAGGGCAACACAGTCTGTAGGTCTTGCAAAAGAAAGTTCTCACTGAAGGAAGACATGTCTCTTTGGGCTTATCTTCCAAAACCTGCTTTCAAGGGAGAGATCTGGGCAGATGCCCACGACTCTCTAACTCCCAACTGACTCTTTACTCTTTCAAGTATCCGATTGGTGTTTTATTTGTCATGTCCTTATGAAAAAAGTCAATAGTTCAATAGTACTCCATCCTAAATATTACTGTTAAAAATCAAGCAAGATGCTGCCCCTGTAATAATTTACGATAACCCAAGTTGTATGTGTCAAAAAGACGTAATTTCATTCTGCAGCTAAATTAGCAAACTATCTCTGAGGTACAGCTTCCAGGAGCTCAGAGACTACTAATTTTTTAAAGAGACACCACAAAATCCACTATAAAGCAACAATTGTGATAATTCAGTTTTCAAAGTACTTTAGAACAATTGAGTAAGTTGTAATTGTGCAGGCTTTCCAAGCAGAGGGGAGCACTGAAGAAACCCAACAACTACAAGAGGAGGAGGTATCTGTGAGGAGTGCTGGCAGAGAGCACAGAAGGAGAGAAAGGAACCAGGATGGAAAGGAACCAGGAGATAAAGGAGGGAAGGACATGGCAGATCTTCAGAGGACAATTAGGGAAAGAATAAGAGGACACAGTGGCAGACACATCTGGCAATAAGGAGCCTAAGAAGGAAGACACTTATTTTCTATGCATCCTGAGAAGCACAGGGAGGCCTGGAGATCACAACTCCATCTTGGAAGGAGCGATCTCAAAGTTACATGTGGTCAGACTGTACCCAAGTAATCCTCTTATACAGGGACCCACAGCACTTCCAACTGAGCCAGATGCAAACATCTGCACACCAAGCAAGTAGGGAGCTACCACTTCACTGCTAGACACCAGTGGAGGAAGAGAGACCCTACCAGATTCAAACTGAGGCATTATTAACTGCTATTCAGACTATAAGGCAGAAACCACATTCGTTATCCTTTCCCTAGAGCCCTTATAGAATCATAGAATTTGTAGATTGGAAGGGACTTATTACCCAGCACATTCACTACTCCTGTGCAGGCAAGGGCATTTCTCTGGCACAACTGTACACTGTGTCTGCTGGTAATAATTCCAATTAAAATTACACTTTAAGCCTGGTCGTCGAATACAATGCACAGATGCTACAAGCTTTCCAAGATGACTGTTAGCCTGTAGCTGTTTTAATTAGCTTGACAGGTAATAAAGTAGAACTTTATAATTATACCATTATAACACACAAATGTTTCAAATCTGTACTTACTGAGTCACTTCGGTAAACAACAGCCAGTTTTGGCTTAACCAAACAGACTGGAAGAAAGACAAATCCCAAACTTGGGGATTCTATGCTTTGCTTATGGCTTCACAAGGACAACGGTGCTGCTTAGGAATGTGGCTTGGAAAATCCTTCCCTGCCTTAGAGATGAAGTGCATGTAAAACTAGACTTTGCAGTCCCCCTAATTGTACTTTTGTCAAGCATCACAAGGGGGGTGATCCCTCACTTAACTAAAAAAAAACATTCTTTGAAAGTACAATGCTGGATCTTAAGGTTCTATCCAGGAGCTCCATCTGCACGGGGCCAATTTTAGGCACACAAAGTTTGTACAAGTTCTGCCCTTAGGACATCAGAAGGTTTGGGTTTGGTTATTTTTGCTTTGGTTTGGTTGCTGTTTTTTTTCCCACATTACTCTTGACACACATCCCCTTCCCACAAACCATAAGAACACAATTCTGGCTTGTGGTCCCATTCCCAGACCTAAACATTACACAGCACATCAATGAACTTTTAAGCACTTGTGTTTGCTAAGTTCTTATCCACACTTTGCTTTTTTTTTCAATACCACTTCACTACAAATGCCACGCTGGCTCTATCACAAAATTGAGGCATTTAACACAAATTCTGATCACATTCGTGCTAATGAGATGTATTTACCAAATAGTTCTGTTGTTCTGTAAACAGAAAGCAATTTCCATTCTTCTGTCTATAGTGGTGTCAGCATTTGCAAGCCATTACTAGTATGCATATTGCTGTCTACTCCAGTCCCTCACACTTGCTATCAAACTGGCATTTAAGGATTTGGAATGCAGAACACAAGTCTGCAGCCTAAAAATAATATCCCGAGATTTGATCCCGCACTTCTTATTCAGGCTCAATTAATCAAGGTTGCCTAACTCTTCAGAAGTACTTTTCATCAGCAGATTGAAAACAATTTCCAAATGAAATGGGTATCAGTATCTCCTTTTTTTCTTACTACGGGGAACCTGAAAACGAGATTTCACCCAAGAAACAGCTTTGAGGCTAATTTAGGAGTACTGTCCAAAGGGATGAGGAGTCCATTATTCAAAGTTATCTTTTATATTAAGAAATAAGCTTTTCCTTTCAGACCACTAGAAAGTGATATATCACAAAATTTATCATACTGTCTTTGAAAACCTCACACAAAGATAGCTTTGCAAATTTAAGAAGGTCCAAGCTGAATAAGAATAGTTCCCTTGATCTCCAGCAGTAATTCCGATCTCATTGTAAACACCACTGAGGAGAAACTTGTGAATTGCTCCAAAAGGAAAAGAAGGATTAGGAAATTAAATAGTTTGATCAGAAGGCATTTGCAACCCCTCTGAACAAAGAGGGAAATAGTGTCTAAAACTAAGAGGGAAGACCACATTTATTTAAATATTTCATTGTAAGCTCTGAAAAGGTTTTGTTCTCCTTTGGAGATAACATAGCGTAACTCAAACTTAGAAGTACCGTGTTCTGGGATAGCAATTTTATCTGTGAAAAACAAACTTTGTGGGGCAGTTTTGGGACAGTGTGAAAGGATCATAGTAGGGATGCAGAAGACACGGTCTGGACATGCCAAAGGGCAAAACATTTCACACTTGAATTTAGATTTCATACTTGATGTTGTTCCAGAAACACACACACACACACACCCCCCAGGTAATTTCAGGATACCCAGGACAAAGCCCACCTTCTCAACTGAAAATATTGATTCCTTTGGGCAGTCAAGCTAAGATGCCATTAAGACAATTGACAATTTCAGTTTCAGAAGTGCCACAGGCTCATTTGTCTAATTCAACTATGGAGCCAATCAGTCAACGATTAATTAAAACACCAATTTTTAAAACCTCATGACAAGAAAAATAAGAACCAAACCACAACCAACAGTATTGATATCAAGATATCAACATGGTTTTATAAAACATTCCTTAAGTTATATACATTCCTTTAAACAGTGGTATATTTAAAAAAAATTTCTGACAGAGAGCTGTTCTATGTAGAATCGCCCAAATGCAATATATACACCCTAGGAACTTAAAGGCAGGCTTCTGACAGTCTTTTAAGAAAGGTAAACAAAACCCCCTGTCAATGGGCTGAGAAACTAAGGCACAAGCAATGCCAAGAAAATATTGACATTGAATGCAGTGATGTTAGGAAAGAGAGAAAGTATTATCACCAGCAAAGCAAAATTAGCATTAAAAAAAATGTTACCTTCTCCAGTGCATGACATGTAGACTTCAGTCAAATTTCCAATATCTGAAAGTAAAAATTGATATGGAAAGTCAGTTACATTGATAGCTTAAGTTATTAAATTAATGTTTATCCACACTAACTTATTTCGTGGAGAAGAAGACTGTCTTTGAAAATAGGGAACTAGAAGTAGTTGAAGTAGCAAAAGATAAGAAAGAGTAAACCCAGTCAGATACTCTACAGGTTTCTTCCACCACTTGGTTCACAGCTTCCCCCCTTCTTCCCCACTGAGGTCTCCTCTCTGAGGGCCCCCCCACGATGCACTGGCCCATTGCTCACTGCAGACTCTGCACATCGCTTTGGAGTCCTGCCATTCCACCTGGGACTAATTGAACCTTATTTTCAACTCTAATGACTTTACTAAGGGCTGCTTAAAGCTGCTAAAGCCTCTCTCAGCAAATCCCCATCTTCCCCCACAGCTCAAATTTCTCTTGGTTTCCCAAAGCTGGCATAAATGCCCAGCATCCCCCCCATCACTGCTGATTCAGGACAACACTCCATTGAGAACAAACCAACCTAAAATCTAAAGAAAGGGCTAAAGCACAGCCATTTCCCGAGGAGTTCCAGTACAAGCATTAGATTATACAAACTACTCCCTCCATAACCAAGTTTTGAAAAGTAGGAAACCAATGGGAAACCTGCTCAATATGTTTTTCATCATAGAGCTTCATGTGTTCAGTAGCTGGGTAGGGAACACAGAAAGTAATACATAAGGTAGAAGCAGAGATACATTTAGCTAACTTGAATTGAATTAACACCATAATGCAGCAAAGATACTAGGAAATATAACTTTTTTCTCCCCCACTATCAACACACTCCAGCAAGGAGAGACACAAAAAGACTGACATTTTGGCTTCAAGGTCATCCATTTTCTAACTGAAGGGTTGTAGGCTGTATCATAACTCAAGATAAAGTCACAACCCTAGAGTACCCCCTACTCCTGTTCAAGTTCGTAATGCAGTTGCTACTAAATCCTCTAGAATACGGAAGGCTTCTACACTAGTTTCGCTGTGGGAGATTGTGTGTGAAGGAATTGTGGCTTTTGAGAGGTATATATTTGTTAAATGAAGCCATAATATGCCTGTAGACCATTGAGCAATTAGCAGCCTTTAGTAAGGACTTGAGGTGACATTTCTCAGCCTGGGTTCCAGAGTTTCAGTTCACAAAGCAAGAGGAGTCACAGACTAACTCATCTCTTGGTTTTGCACAGCAATCTTTGGCACCCAGATTTGCTGGAAGGAAGAGCTCCCTTCCAGTCCAAGAGACCTGATGGGCAACGGGCGGGATCCAGCACCAGCACGGAGCACGGGCAAGCTGGTTCATGGAGGAACAGGCTTCAAGGAAGGCAGAGCCAGATGGAGCCCCACCAAAGTGAGCACAACGCTGGGTAGAGCAGATAAATATTTGACATTCAGAGCTACGCTAATTAGACATCAAGAAGAAATGAAGGATTTCATACTGATCAAAATATTACTCTATTTACTTTAACTGTTCAACTTATCACTTCAGTCACAGAAAGTTTAGGAGAACAACTTGCACAAGTTGAGAAACGCTCCAACACCAACACTGCTACATATTTTTAGACACCTACGAGTGCATCCCATGCTGCTGAAAACAAAGAAGGAAAAAATCCAACTCTCCAGCTTTTTACTTTGAAAAGTCTGATCTTCTCTATACTTTTCTATCCCTCTCTGCAGTGTCCCTGAGCTTACGTGGGCACAGAGGGCAGAGCGCCAAAGCAGAGGAGAGGTTTCTTACCAAACACCTGTCACACAACCTTCAGAACTGCATTTGGGTTGGGTTTGGAGTTTTTTATTTATTTTAATCCCTGCCATGCTTGTGTGCATAACTGAGGTAGGGTAGGGTTTTTTTGGTCCTCGTGTGGGAGATTCTGGATCCAATCTTTGTTTTTCTCTTCCCCCGCAACTCCAGCAAACACACTTACTACTAAGCCCATTACTGCTTCCTTCTGCTGGGGCTGCTCATGCTGGTTAGATTTTCTCTCGGGTAGGACCTCTGATCTCCCATAAACCCACTGAGTGCTTTGGATACCAAGTAATTTGGGGGTAGAAGGAACAGGTGACTGGTTAAAAAGCCATTAAAACTCCATCTGCTTCACAGATCAAACCAGCAGCATTTACCTACTCAAATCCTTCACAAGTTTCAACTTCTAACAACAGAAGGACTTTTTTTAACACCATTTCTTAAACCAGTTTGCATTGGCAGGGAGATACTGACTTCAGCCAGGGAATAGGATGTTTTCAGACTGTTTTATTTTCAGTACAGTATTTCATCCCACAGTAATTGCAAAAGGCTGAACGTTGCTCATGCGTTTGAGATGGTGATTAAAGTAATTGTATGTTATCCTCACAAGCTGCACTGAACCCGGGCTTCCAGGCTTGAAAAAACCTAAAGCATTTCAAATACATCACCCCCAAACATTCCACAGTGCCCAAGCACTTTTGCTAAATAATAAAAATCCTGCCATAGCCTGGAGGGTTTGGCTGCAGCTTCCAGTCAAACACACACCTTCGTCCCAGGTGAAGAACAGACTGGAACAGGTACTGAGGGAAACAGACAGTGCTCTCTCCCCGAGGTGACGCTATGGAAGATGGCACACTAAGAACCAAATTTAGCAGCTTCAGTATTTTCTGCATCCCTTGTCAACAGAAGGCTTTGAAAAGAAAAGAAAGAAGAAAAAAAGAGAGACACTTCAGAACAGATATGAAGTCATCTCCAAAGGAAAAGGCAACAACACTCTTTTAATGTGACTCCCCAGTCGCCACTCTAGTTGTTCTGGAAGCTGTAACTTCCAAGAAAGCCAAAGAGATACTCAGTTTTGGGCAACCCTCATTTCATGTAAAGGAACAGCACATCCTTCGAGGAAAAAAAAAAAATATCACTTATGGATAGAAAATAAAGAGAGAGAGAGGCACAACTTCATTTCACAGAAATACTGTATAATTGCACCAAAACCTTCTGATTTTCAGGTAGAGGAGTTCTTTGGGAGCTGGCACCTGGGAGTACTGAGGAGATCCTGAAGAAGGGTTGATCTCATCTGCTGCCAGCAGAAATCCGTGCGTTACACTCCAAGTTTATATTGACAGAGTAATGCAGACTGAGCTGAAAGAAGCTATCCCACAGAAAGCTGAGGTGCATTTTCCACCTGGAAATTTATTAGCATAATATGCAAATACTGACATTCCTAATGCATCACTCCTCAGAGTACTTATGCGGAATACAACTGCAGAGTAAGGGCGATGGTATTTCTCCATGGGAGGAAATCAAGCCTGGTTGATGGCAGGAACGTTGCTGATACATCAGGCTCTAGATCCCCAAAGCAAGATTTTCTCTCAGTCACATCAAACACAACAACTCATTTGCTAATATTTTGAGGTGGGTTTTTTTGGTTTGTGTTTTTTTTTTTTTTTTTTTTTTTTTTTTTTTTTTTTTTTTTTTTTTTTTTGTTTTTTTTTTTTACTCTTTTTACTGTCCCTAGCTCTATTTTGGGCTGAGGTTTATTGATCTCGCCTACTCTGGCACTGTTTTGTACTGCCTGCCAAACCATAGGCTAGCCTTGTCCCATCTTCCAAATTCATTGTTTTTAAGAAGGCTTAAATAAGAAAACTAAGACTTTGTATTTCTCAGTTTTGCTCCAACCTCAAATTAGGCACTCCAGGAGCCCTCAGACTGCAGATTAGTCTTAACCTGAAACTCTTCATATACTCTTTAAGAGCTTTTCCTGCTTCTGTTTTCCAATATGAAGCTCGTATCCTTCAAACTTTTTACCTTCTATAAACACAACATTTTCCCCTTAGCAACAAGCTAAAGAAGCACAAGAACCACAAGGGCTTATTAACATAGGTTATTAAATAACCAAAATCACCTGAACCCACTTTGGCCAATTTTTGTTTCCCTCAGTCCTACCAGCCTTCACAAGGAGAACTGTTTCCTGCCACCGCCCCTACTGCTGTCCCTATTCCTGCTCCTGCAGTAAAGTCCATGCCCTTCCAAAACAAAGTCGTAGGACACACTCTGAAATATCCCCCAGTTTTACTATATCAATAGAGGAGCAGCAAAGATGGTATCAAGCACCAGCCACGTCACCACACCATTGTTCCTCAGGGCTCAGTACTGGGGCTTTTCCTTTTTAATATCTTCATTGACGATGTCGATAGGGACATGAAAACGCTATCAGTAAGTTTGCAGATGACACTAAGTTGTGTGGGAGTGTTGATCTGCTTGAGGACAGGGATGCTCTACAGAGGGACTTGGATAGACTGGATAGATGGGCCAATGTTAATGGCATGGCCTTCAATGAGGCCAAGTGCCAGGTCCTGCACCTGGGCCACAACAACCCCATGCATCGCTACAGGCTTGGGGCAGTGTGGCTAGAGAGCTGCCTGGCAGAAAAGGACCTGGGGGTGCTGGTCGACAGGAGGCTGAACNAGGGTTAGGCTGGACATTAGGAAAAAAATTTTCACGGAGAGAGTGGTCAGTCAGTGGAACGGGCTGCCCAGGGAGGTGGTGGAGTCCCCATTCCTGACTGTGTTCAAGAGTAGATTAGATGTGGTGTTGAGGGATCTGGTGTAGGGGAGAACTTGTAGAGTAGGGCTGATGGTTGGACTTGATGATCCCAAGGGTCTCTTCCAACCTAAATGATTCTATGATTCTATGATCTCCCCATCAAGGCACAAGGTCTTCTCAGCACAGCAGGAACCCACACTTTCTTGGGCATTGCCCCCCAGCTGCAGCCCTGCCTTAGTAAGGTTTGAATCCTTGCCTTGCCTTCTGCTTGCCAATTCCAGCATTGTTATTAACACAATGGATAGATTATGGGAGCTGCATGGGGAAGATGCAGTTTTCCAAACCCAAATTCCACATCCAGTGCACATCTGTCCCAGAAGCATTTCCTGTGCATTCAAATGCTGGTTAGTGAGTCAGCCAAAAATGTTTTGCAAGTGTAATCTCTCACGTGGAGGAAAAGCTCAAAAAGCCTAATCACCATCATAGCCCTCCCAGGGCTTGATAGGTTTCACTTCAAAGTAAAGCGCTGTCAAAATAGAGATCCCATGGGGTTTATTATAACAACAACAACAAAAAGGTGAAATTTAAATATTTCAAAGTGTTATCTTGAGGTAGGAAAATACCTTGGTGTCATCAAGTGGGGATGAGCATTACAAATTTATATTGGATTTTTAGGCTTTACAATGCCATTTGTTTGATGTCATTTGCTTCCCAAATGAAAAGAACATTGACCTGCATGACTGCATATTGATAATAAAATAATCTTTAGACACCAGAATTCTTCGGAGAGATTGTCAAAGAAATCTCAAAAGTGATTCACCAGCTGGTTCATAAATTGAACTTGTAAGATACATAACCCTTAAAATTGCTTTCTATTACTTAAAATGAGCTTCCCTGCTCCAGCCGAACAGGCGCAGAACAACCGCTTACTGACTGTACGCAGAGAAGAGGCACCTCTTTGAAAGGGATTTCAAAGCTATTTTCCCATAGAGACACAGGTGAAAAGTCCATGTATCAGTCAAAAGCCCAGAATAACGATGGGAGACTGCATTCAGAGGGGTTGAGGTGTTCATCACCTTGTGATTTTAAACACAAAGTAATGAAATGCATTAAATTGTTTTGCCTTGTCCAAAGTGATACTCTTGTCTCTCCCAGCTGCTGATTAAGAGAGCCTTTTCCTCATTTGCATATAGTGCATCAACCCAGCCACTTACCAAAGGTTATTTTAACTGAACATGTCAGGCTTTGATGACACAAGAGAAAAATTCACTTCAGATACAGTCAGGATTCTTAATGTGTTTTTTCATTACCAAGATATAACAAGATCTTGGCAGCCCACTACAGCTTGTTTTCCAAGTGACAGAAGGGGATGGGTTCTACCAACTAAGAAAGCAACCACATTTTATTCACCCTCACTGTAAGCTGCAGGTTTATAGTCTTAATTTTTAACGAGGTGTCGACAGCCCACGTGGTAGCTCGAACGCTGTACAAGACATGAGTTTCACTCCTCCTCCTCCAAGAACGGAGGTTGCACCAGCTCCCCAAGCCCTCACCAGCCCACAAGCCACACTGGTGGCTCTGAACAGAGACCACCACAGCTTTACAGGTGGGATCTTCTAGTACTTCTGTACTTCCTTTTCAAGTTTCTACTTGGCCAAAAGCCTGCCTTGGTTGAAGGACACAGCACAAGGGATATTGGTCAATGTCACATCCGAGTGATTCTTTGCATGAAAGAGCAAGCAGAAGTTAACAGGCTATACCTACCGGGGAAGGGAGGGGACCATTAGTTCCCCTTCATTTCTTGTTACTATCCCTCTCTTATATTAAATCTTTTCTTACTGGGATTGAAGTGCCAGAAGTGAAAGTTATAAGTGATCAGAAATACCTCTAATCACTTGTAACCAATTACAGATACCAACCAAGAAAGGTCAGGGATAAAAAAAGTAGATCAGGTACTGCATAATTAATGTCTACACAACTTGTAATAATTAGCAACCTTGATGGTTAATTTCAGATGTTTCACCATCCAGTTTTTATTTGAGGTGACAATTTAGGGCTTATTTGCAAGCTAAGGTATGTATTCACACAGTCCCCTGATTGCTGTAAATGAAGGCCTTAAATATTTACTGCTAGTAAAGCATTTCAAACTTTTAGCAAGATTATCTTCTAATACTCAGCAGTGAGGTTTTTATGACCTTCTGGTGTCAAGGAATAATCTTCTGCAAGAAGATAAAATGGATGTACGCCCACAGTCTATCCTTGCTAGAGCTACAGCTCCATCACCATTAAATTGTTTGTTTTTCTTCTTTTTAATTTGGTCCCTGTCCTTGCAAGCCAGAAGACATTTCAGATCGCCCACATACTCCCTCAACACCATGTTCTCCAAAAAACAAGGCTTTCTACGGTGGTTTCTTTAAAAAAAAAAAAAATAAATTGCTAAGTTGCATAACTAGGTCACGCAGTGCAGAGAGACAGAGTCTGCAGAAGGCTTTGAAGTTAAACACATCCAACACCAACCACAAAATAGACACCTCCTGATGCTCATCCCCTTTCATATAAAAAAAGCAACAGAATGATTAAGATATTTAACTTTATATTGCTGTATTGATCCAACTCCGATCAAGGTTAGATGAACAGAAGGCACAACACCAACACCACAAAAAAATAAATATATAAAAATCAAGCCTGCAGCCTTGGACTAGGAAGTCCTCGTCAGCTTTGCAAGTTGCCACCACAAACTATGGTGTGTTTGGTGTGGGAAGCACACAGTCAGGGTGAGCCAGCTCATCTCAAGCATGCCTCAAGATAACTTCAGGTCCATCCCTTTGTTCCACAAGGTTTCAGAGAGCATAAAAAAATGCCACTTGCTCTCTGAAACCTTGTGGAACAAAGGGATGGACCTGAAGTCTCAGTAGCCCATGCAATGTTGTATTTCTATTTATTACTGCTCTGAAAATCAGCAGAGGAGTGTTAACACGCTGCTTTTGGAGGCTCCCTCAGCCTAGGAGAGCATCTTATTGAAGGGCAGCACCCAGTGGGAAGGCAGTGGCTGAGGTGGTTCTAGTTCTACTGCTTTGTGAGAAAAAACTTCTGTTAGACAATCAGTTTAGCGAGTCCTGGGTGCCACCAGGGAAAGCCAGCAGCAATACCCACAAAAGCCACCTTGACCTTAGCAGCCGGCTAAGAAAGGTTTTTATATACAGTATTTGGAGAACAGGAAACTGATACACAAGCTCCAATAGTTTCCAAGTCTTATTATTCAGAAAAGAACTATTTACACCTTTACTTTGCCTGCTCTAAACAGTGCACAGCAAGGAAAGCAAGTAAGTATAATAAAATTGATAGCACACAGAATTGACAGCAGAAGCCTCATGAAGACTTCCCAAGTGGAGGAGAACATCATTAGCGACTGGGATACAATCAACCCCACTTCCCTGGAAGCAGCACTCGGGATTTCTTGTTCAGGGCAAGAACAAAGCAGAAACCCATGTTATGAAATTGTATCTCAGTCAGAGGTTTCTTCCAAAGGATTCATAAAAGACCTGAGAACAATCAAGGACTGATAGAAAACTAAGGGCTGCATTTTGTTAAGTTAAATTCCTTCTAAATTATCAATCTATAGTGAAGCTAGTTGTTCTGTTCAGAAGTCTCAGTATTTCATAGTAGCAGACCACTAATAAAGGTGAGTACAAGCTAAAAACCTAAGAGCAGGAACAAAACCAGAAAGGCTGGTGAAAGTAACAGAGCAAACACTTTGTATCTGAAATAAAGCAAAGGAGTATGCACCACAAACAGGGCAGAGATGAGACATGGCAACTGAAAGCAGTACACAAAGACAGAAGTCCAGAAAACCCATTTATTTTAGTGCCATGTGTTTAATACATACATTACATACCCTTTTTTTTTTTAATGTATAAAATAATTTGGCAAATCCTGAACATCAAGACTAAAATACTTTGAAGGAAAGAGATTTAAGTGAAGGCCACATGCCTGTGTCACTGACAACCAGCACATGCTCTAAATACTAAGTGTAAAATCAGAGGAGCTTAGTGCACAGCAGCAAATTGCTTCCCCTTAGGTTTCAACTAATTTTGTACCTGCTTTTCCTAAATCTTAGCAGAAATCTTAACAGGCCATGAGTATTTTTCAACCAGCAAGCAGGTAACCTCTTCTCCTTTAACACCCTACTCCTGCAGCAACACCCTGCAAAAGAACTTGGGAATATTTTATCAGTTTATTCTCTCAGAGTCACTAGGTTATGACTAGGGAAAAAAAAAAATAAAGAAAAAAGAAAAACTCTGTTGCAATGTAATCTATCCACATTCAGAAGCACAGAAAGCTATTAGTCTGTGTCCTAGTGATACCAAGCCCCTTTCATACCAAGAGCAGAACAAGCTCAGCTACCCAGCCTTGACATCTGTCAAAACAGAACAGGTCTCAAGTAGTAATTTATATGGGGAGCTTGGAGGTTTTTCCCCCGCCCTCCTCTCCTTCCAGTAGTTCAGTTATTGCAGCAGTATCATGAATAAATGTTATTATTCCCAGGGAAATTAGAGGAAAAAAAATGAGAAGGAGTTATAATAAGCATAGGATTTGCCAAAATCCCTTCCTTTTTTTTTTTTTTTTTTAATATATAAATCACTCTTTTCACTCATTGTATCCTAGTGCTGCGAACATACGAGTTCAACCATTTCCCCCTATTTCAGATTCATCAATTTTGCCATGATGTCCTCTCCATTATTAAGTCCTATTCATCTTAACTACACAATTAGTTTGACTACCTTAACGGATGCACAGGGTGCAGGAAAAAGAGAAACAACTCATGCAGCTTTTGCTCCTTACACCTACACCCTGAGTAATCTAAAATTATTAATGAATTTAGCTATATAAATGAGCATGTCAGCACTAAGGTTGTGTCGTTGTTGACCTAGTTTAACACCACCATGCCTTCATGCTCTGTTTTTACATGCAGATAATTTGTGTTCTCATAGGGAGCAGGCCAGGTTTGTTTACGGAGCCAGTGGTCCATGTCGCATCGGCCAAGCACAACACCTCCTTCCATGGGTACTAAGGCTGCTGCCCGTGGAAAGAAGGATGAAAAGCTCTTTGATCACTTTGGAAACAGTTCCATTCTGAACAACAGCGAATATGAAGCCCAGTATTTTTCAATTCTTAGCTGCTCATTTCTTCGTAACAGGTATTCCTGCCTTGATCCTTTGGCACCTGACACTAAAACTCAAGCAAGAGCTAAGGCCATCCTTCACTAAAAAGAGCACATTAACAGCGACATGCTTTTCAAAGGCTAGTACTCCCAGCAGCTTCATTTTGATGGGGTGACGGTCTCTTAAGCTGATGCAGCCCACAGGGTAAGGGAGGGAGATCAAAGGAAAGGAGCACGGCTGGAAGGCACAGACGGACCTGCTCAAGGATCACAAATAACCCCACAAGAGCAGACAAAATCCTGTTCGTGAAGGTCAAAACCAGGACTTGGCAACTGTGAATCCCATGAACCAGGATAAAAGACTCAGCCAACCACACCACATTTTCAACTGCGTAGGCAGAACATCTCGAAGAGCAAACCTGATCCTGAGCGCAGTAAAACATCTCCAGGCTGCGTTTTGATCCCACTGATATTCTGGGGATCTGAGCTGGCTGTAGGAGAGTTACACTACAGCCCTGTCAATAAGGGCAAAGCACCTGGGATCTCAAAAAAGAAAGAAACCATAAGAAGAAAAGGACTAAAAAAAAGAAGAGAAAGCTCTGGGGAGACCTTAGAGCTCCTTTCTAGTACCTAAAGGGGCTAAGATAGCTGGGGAGAGACTCTTGATCAGGGAGTAAATCCATAGGATGAGGGTTAACAGTTTTAAACTGAAAGAAGGGAGATTGAGATGAGATCTGGGGGAAGAAAGTCTTTGCTGTGAGGGTGGTGAGACCCTGGCCCAGGTTGCCTAGAGAAGCTGTAGCTGCCCCATCCCTGGAAGGGTTCAAGGCCAGGTTGGACGGGGCTTGGAGTGACCTGGTCTGATGGGAGGTGTCCAGGTGTCTGGTGGAACTGGATGAGCTTTAAGGTCCCTTCCAGCCTAAACCATTCTATGATTCTAAGTTGGCTTCTAAATGCCAACATCTGAACTTCAAAAAGTTCCCTTACTCCTTGGGGTGGTCGAAGAGTTCAAATTTGCAATTTGTTTCTCACTAACAAACAGGAGGAAATTTCAACCGCCTACAGATAAATGGAAACAACACTGCAGCGTGGCCGGTGTTAACAGCAAGTGCTAACGTTCACACTTGGCCAAGACACCAAGCAGAGCTCAAGAACAACAAAAACCAGAAGCAGCAACAGCATCCCAGTATCCTGGATGCCACCTAGGCAGACAGGCTTCCAGCAGTGTGTGCTTGGGAAGCTCAAAGAGCTTGGAGCAGGATTTGATCCTATCCCAGCACCTCCCAACTTCCTTAACCACAGCCTCTACATCAACATAACCAGTTAGTTAATTACATTGTTCCACTAAACATTTATTATTAGCAAAAACAGATTTGTTGTGGCTGCCGGGCCATGATTGCTGATGCGAAAATACGTTTTGGAAGCCAAAAGGAGAGTACTAACTTTTTCATAATACAGGAAAATCTGAAAGTAAGAAGAGATGCTCATAGCATCTAGTATAAAATGTTAAAGTTCAAGGTATACACAAAGTATAAAGTTATCCACATATACATTTAAGTAAATATGCATCTTCATAGAAATAATGAAGGCTCGATAAGATAAGTTTTTAAAATATATTCTGTAAATGTATTTTGTACATCTCCCAAGAAAGTATGTGTGTATATATATAAAGACACGTGTATGTCTTTATATATAAATCCACCACAAAACACACTGAGAAACATAGCTCTACCCAGACAGGCACACTCACACATTTGAAACTTTCAGATATCAAACTTTTACCAAAACTGACGCTTTGTTTCTTTGTTGATGCATTACAGCTACCGTTGTGGAATGCATTTAACTAAAGGCAGGGGTCAAGTGCTGCTTACAGGTAAAGAAACAAGTAAATAAAACACGTTTGCTCTATCTACATAAATCAGACTATCTTTCTCCCTGAAGCCTCTTATTACTGCAACAAAAATTACTAGGAATTGTTTTAAGAGATATTAAAGCAAACCAGCCCCTAATTTTCCTACAAATGTTTTAAGGAGCACACGCAGAGAAATTCTCATCAAGTATTTGTTTCTCTCAGTAAAATAGGTTATGCTTTTTTCTTTCTTAAAAAAAAAGAAAAAAAAGCTTAAGTATTCAGCAAGTAAGCCAATTTTTTCTGTTGTTGTTTTCTATCCAGTTCTGCTAAAAACAATTTAAAATTCACATCAGTGTCAAAATCAATCCTATCTCTGACTTGTAATTCTGCTCGAATCTACTGCTCAGAGGTGCCATGGAACATTAGGGATCTTGCTATCATCTGGCTGGAATCAAGGGCAGCTGATTCATTTCCCTTCCCCACTCCTCTTGAAAGAGTTAAGTCCAATATCTCCATCTTCAAAGTCATTATTCTATCAATACGCTGAATAATTCAGGAGGCAGCTGTTTGACTTGACATTTTTATACAGGTCATAAACCTGCTAATACACTGAAACTTATGCCTTAACTAGTATTTCCATGGGGTAAAGCTACTCAGGGACTAAGCCACATATATGCAATTATGCACCACAGGCCTGCCTGAGTTTCACCCGGCTTTGTAGACTTTTTAATGCATATTTTAATGAACAAAACCAATTCCCCCTCCCATTTGTATATGAACACCATTCCCCCTCCCATTTGTATATGAACACCATTCCCCCTCCCATTTGTATATGAACACCAATAACATGAACTTTATGATATTGGTACAACGTTAAGGGTAGCACTTAACCCAGAGAGACTAAGCAGCTTATGATTAGCATTGGGCTACCTCAAAAGGAGGAGTGAGGGCTGTTAGGGCTTTCTTTTGGAAAAGAAGTCCTGGCTGTTCAGCCCCAAAGCTTTGAGCAACTGTTCAAGTCACAAGGGAATTGGCCAAGTACCTACAAGAAGTTGCTATCAAAGAGAGACAGAGGTAGGAACTTTCTAGCAGCTTATTTGCTAGATAAGTTGTTCCTACTTCTTTTCAGTACTCCTTTCACACACTTACCAAAAGGCATAGAAATATAAATATATTGAATAAAATAAAAAGGAAAGAAAGAACACAAAAATGCAGTGGAAGAGCCAGGAACAGAACAATACACCGATGCAAAAGCTCCAGCAAAGAACATGTAAACCTAGAGTAAATCCTCTTTATACACTGCTACTACAGCACGGCAATAGAAAATACTCATCTTAGTGCTTTTCTACGGTTTAAGAAGAGTATATATCTATATATCCTCTACTGTTTTGGCCAGCTTTAGACCTTAATTGACCACTGTCGCTGCTGTGTATGGCTTAAAACCTAATAATGCAAATGAGTATCAAGTACACTGTTAAAGTAGACCCAAATGAGTCTGTGAGAGCCAGCTCCTACACGTTTCTGAACACAAATTAATCCTATTAATCCTTATTTACATCCAGGAAGAAAACAGCAGATATTAGAGACCACTTTCCAGAGGTCAAGATGTTTCACAGGAGTCTCGTTAGCTACAAGGCTTGTCTGACTGACATAATAGTCACTACTACTACCAGCACACCTGGAGACTTCTCAGCACCTTATATTTGTTAATTCTTGTATCAGGATTTAAGTTTCTTATATATATATTAAGATAGCTTGCCTGCAGGACACTAAGCATTAGGTCAGTAATTAACTCCAGGTGCATGCTCACCTCTTCTAGGAGCCAAAGTATTATCTACATAATAACATTAGTTTTACCAAGGGAGCTATGTAGGAAATACAAGGGTAAAGACAATAAAGTTCAGAGAAAGAGAACTCAACAGAGGAATAAACAAACACAGAGCCTAACTGCTTTTTGACCAGTTTACCCAGTGCTGTACTTAATCTTCAAAGCCTGATACTACCTTCAAGATGAAATCATATCCCACCACTTTCTACAATTCCCAAAAGCCTTTTTAACAATACAAACCTTCCCTGGACTGGTCAGGACAAGACAGCATCCTCCAAGAGCCTTTTGTCAATCACCAGAGACCAAGACAAACCCCAGGGAGCCCCTTCTGCTGTGAAGCCAAAAGACAGAAACCACCACTCTCTACCAGCCACCTTCTCTAATAAGCTCCTGCAGAGCTCAATCTCCTCCCACCCTGCTTCAGGTGCGCTTTTACCTTCCCAACTACATCCAGCTGGGCATGGTGAGGAGGTCCATGGGCAAAGCTACTCTGTAGAGAAGGGCTGGCTGGTGGTCCTGCTGAATTGTTACACAGTGTGTCATCATTAACACATATTATTTCTTCCAGTAGACCTGAGTGAAAACGTTGGAATGGGGAAATGCTAAATGAGGAAGAAGATTGAGCTGGAACATGGCTTTGATGGCATTTACCATTCGCTTAGGCAAAAAAGGAGGAGCACCTCTCAGAGCTTCTCTATCAGTCCCAGCAGTGAGATGATTGCTATGGCATAACGTCTCTGGACAATATGAATCTGACAGTGGCGTGGCTGGGAGCTATTTTGTTAAATGCAGAAGCAGCAATGAGAAGTGAAAAGATACTTTCCCTTGAGCAGACATAAAATCCTTTACTAAACTCTGGGGTCTAACCAGCAAAGGAAAGAAAAAACCCTTCATTACCAAGGCACCCAGCAGCTCCAGCCCAAGAGGAGACATGGACTATCCCACGAGATAATGCTGTCCTTCGTGCCACTCAAAGCTGTTTTGTGAATCCCAAAATATTCTCCCAGCTCTTCAGATTAGAGAAACACAAATGCTAATGAACTGGCCTCGAGCAAGCAGCAGCATGGGGGCATCTCCCTTCTCCATCAAAATCCTTCCCAGCAGACAGCTCGCAGCATGCGTAACGAAGCAGAGACGTTTCCCAGAGCTGTTACAAACCCAAGGTATCCTTCCTGCTACATGTCAGGAGGGAAAAAAAGCCCCTAACTGGATCTCAGTGATCCTCAGTTATGGTAATGCTCCGAAAAACACTATATTTCTTTTAAAAGGACAAATGCTGGAGGATGGGATGGCAAGAAACGGGCTGTGACTGCAAAGTGGGACGTCAGAGTGACTCTAAGTGGGGTGACGGAGGACTGAGGATAGCAGCAAGGGGAATAAAATTACCATCACTAATACCGGACATGAAAGCCACCATTGCCCTTGATGGCATTCATAAAGTATACCCTAAGTAGGTATTACTCTAATAGGGTAATATTTTCTGTGAGAGCCGCTGCGTGGAAAGCATTCATCCATGCCAAGAACGGAGGTCACTGTCTCACCGCTTCCTCACGGGCTGCTTTGGGATTTCTACTTGAGACACCCAGCATTCTCCCCTATTACAAATCCTCTTTATAAGGAGAAGGGGCAGGTTAGTAT
This sequence comes from Jacana jacana, assembly GCA_013400555.1. Classification (NCBI taxonomy): domain Eukaryota; kingdom Metazoa; phylum Chordata; class Aves; order Charadriiformes; family Jacanidae; genus Jacana; species Jacana jacana. The sequence goes on along the minus strand of VZTM01016467.1, from coordinate 506,868 downwards.
ATTTTTCAAACAGAGAATGAAAGCAAAATGCAACTCCGCATGCCTCAGCTTGCAGAAAGCTGAGCTCACCCATCCAAAGGGACCCGGCCTTGCCTACAGAGCAGCAATTTTGGGCATAGAAACTGTAAAGGCACGTTGGAAAGGGAGGAAAGTGAAAAGATTTGCTCTCACCTGCAATTATTTTAACTACATATGAATGCATCGCTTTCTTTACAAGATATAAATAACTACATGCAATTACATGCTAATTACTTACAATTAAATTGCAGTGTAAATACAGCAATGCACGAAGATAATCAGATGGTTACTTGTACAATGTAAATTAATTGATAACGGGAGATTTACAATTGCAAATTAGAGCTATTAGGTTTTGAATTCTACGCTAGATGTTAGGCATTACCCACAGCTAATCACTGAGCTTTTTCCCCCCCCAGTAGGGTAACACTGGGCATCCCAGGTTGGCAGCGGGTACCCTGCTCGAGGGTGACACAAGGAGGAAGGAGGTGACCATTTCCTGAGGCAACGCACACCCCCTTCGCTGTTATTTCTGACATAATTATCCTACATCATTGCCATCACTCTCTGTTATCTGAAATGTTCTCCGTGCTGCTGGCAACAGGATACTTGGTTCTGATTAGCTTTGGGGGGGGAGAAATTTCTCCAGCCTTATCTTTCACGTGCATTTCTGATTCCCTCTCCTCTTAGCTCCATCCGCCACTCGATTTAGTTTCCCTTGTGTGGCCGTCTGCAGCCATAAACATAAATTGTCGGCAATTTTACACCTTCAAAAATCTCGGGATTTCTTCATTATTTCACCAACATGCAGAAAGAAAATCTACCATCTCTTTCACAAAATAGCAGCAGTGGGTGCTTTCCCCGCTTGCTGGAATGCGTTTGTCCTTTCCTCAGAGGTTGCCCGTGCCTGTGTGTGTGTGCGCTTGTGCTACTCCCCAGCCTCTGCCTGCTGTCCCCGCTTCCCGCTAGGAAAAACAGGATGTCTGCGGTAGCCGTTGGTTGATTTTTTTATTGACTCCTGTTTGAGGCTGAAGGTGTTTCTCATTACTTTCTTATAATACAGTGAGGATGCCAATTTAGCTCCATTGACCTTGTAATGATGTTTATTTCTTCTTGCGTTAGCGCCTGTGCTGAGCAGAGGTTTTATGACTCATTCTGTGTCTGTGTTTCGCTGATTTGGGATTACGAGAAGCAGCTCAGTGGTACCAGCCTGCCTGTGGTCACTAATCTTGATCCAAGCTTTGATTTTAGCCCCACTCTCACGACTTCCAGGATTTTTGAGATTCAGCTGATGGGACAGTTTTGCTTAAATGTACCTGACCTAAAAGCCAGACCTCGGATGGATAATTTAACACTTAAGCAGCATCAAATTAGGCAGTTATGAGGCAAAATGGAGTAGGAAGAGAGCAGCAACCTGTTCTTTGGTGTAAGAACTCAGAACATCATGGTCATCCTCATCCTTTTAAAGTAACTTTCAACACGAATCTGCAAGAGTTGAGATTTATTTTTTTTTGGCCTTCTGGTTTATGACCCTGACTTTTTCATTGTATAATTAAACTTTTCAAACTTCATCCCGCTGATAGCCAGAGATGTTATTTCAAGTGGAAGGGGAAAGTACACCATGCTGTGCCAACAGAAATAAAGAATTCCTCCTAGAGTTGTTAAGGCATGTACTGATTAAAACTACAACTGCAGATTGTAGAAAGAGGACACTTTGGTAGTCTAAATGGCTGAATTTTTATTATTTCCTCAATAAAGATAAAAATGGTGCCAGAAGGATTATTAGAAACTGAGGTCTCAATTCTCTCTGAATGAGGTTTTTGTGCCCCACAATGACATACAGAAGCTTCACTAATTTGAAACATGAGTAGATCCCATGGAAAGTGCATAAACACTGGAGAATCTGGGGGGACCTCTTGTTTAAGCAGCACTGAATGCATCCATAAATGAGATCTTTGGATTTTTAGGGTGCTCAGAGAGAGTGAATTTCAAGTAAAATGGTAATTTTCTGACTATTTTTTCCCTGCTGGTAGTCACGAGGATACACAATTATTGCAGGCTCACAAAACATGCCCTTTTGTTATGGGAAAAGTTATTATTTTCAAATGATAACTCAGTTAAGTCTTCTCTTAGCAATTTATAAATCAAAACCAAAGGCTCCAATAACTTTGAATACTTTTGAGCATGTAAACATTTTTCCCCTGTGTCCCAGCTTTTACTCCACACCCTTCCAACCCAAAGCCCAGTGTATCTTGGTGCTTCTAGAGAACTGAACTAAGATTAAATACCAAAGTCTGCAAAACAGTGGAGGGAGGGAGAGGAGGGATTCACATTTCTTACCCTCCACAGGTATCTGTAGTGAATGAGAGACTCATCAGCGTGCAATGAGATCTTCCAATGTTAGTGACCCCAGGAAAGGAGAAAGTTGAGGAGAAACCTGTTGTGAGCAGCACCTCAGGTCAACTGGAGTTTTTTTGGGTTTTTTTAGCTTAATGTGGAAAGGAAAGCTTCACAAGTGAAATTTGCTTCTGGTTTCACTTCCTTGAGGGATCAGGTATAAGACCAAGGGATGGGGGTCCAGATCACTAAGCGTTTTACTTCTGTGATTTGGTGAGTAGCTGGGTAGGAACCCGAACTCATAGGACAGGACAACACAGCTGGAAATCTCTATGAAAGTCTTTGCTTACAAAATAAGAAATTAGCAGCTCTATGATCTGTAGGTCACACAGCCAGCTAGGCCCTGTAACCTGCAGGTTAAACATGCATGATTATATACGGCTTGTTAGAAGTGTGACTGAGCTAATTGATGGGAAAATCACGCTGCACCCAAGTGACCTTATTATTGTTGAGATTAAGAAAAGGTCCCCGTGGAGCAATGACAGGCAGCGCTTCAAGAGCGAGTTCCAATCCAATGCGGTATTTTACCAACATGCAGCGATGTTTCACACCGCAGTCACCCCTAACAGCATCCCGCCTCAGATGACAGAAAGGAACTTGCCACCCATCACAGGGAGCCGGCACCGTAATCCTCTGAGAGATGCTGTAACTGGCAGGATCATTAAAATGCACGATGTATCAGCCTGGCTGCTATCAGATCAGCAGAGCATGGGAATAACGGGTCTATAATGGGGAACATGCTGGCTCCAACCTTCCTATTCATTCGGGACGCCTCTGCCACGCCGGAGCTGGGCTGACTTATTTCCTAAAGGGGAACGGGCCGTACGTAGAGGTCTCCAGCTGGGAAGCGTTGGGAGGAGAGGAGACACAGAGCACATTCTACTTATTCTTCAGCTCTATTATACTTGCTCTGTAGGAGGTGAAAACTGGCAATTACTCTTGAAGATGCACAGATAGGAAGATAGAACATAAATCAAAATAAAAAGAATATGAATGTATTCTCAAGTTATTCAATGGATATTTATTCAACCGAGGTGCTTGGGGAAGCCTGTTATTGCGAGCCACACAGTCCATTTACAGGACGTTTCTCCGACCTGCCCGACGTTACTTGGCAATCAGAAGAAAAGGAGATGAAGAGAAGCGGCTTTGTTGTATGTAGCACACAATCCAAAAAAAGCCCTTGGGAGAGAAAAGATCAGCCCTGGTCAGGTTGACAGGAATGGTAGCTCTGTAAGGTGCAAGTAGCTCGTAATAAATACACAGAGGAACTTTAGGAACAATTATAACAGTTCTATTCGTGCACCCTAAGGGAGGAGAGGAAGACATTTACGTGGACAGTATATATTTTTAAGAAACATATTCTTGCTCTAAAAAACATCTTTGTGTATTTGAAGGTCAGAATTCAGATGAACCTGCTGGAATTCATATTCATCAGGAAGAAACAAAATAAGTCCTGGGAAGCCCATTAAAAAAATATAATGTGCTTTTTCCTCAGGAATTACTCTGAAATTGGGTGTCATGTATCTGACTTAATGCTCTAATGGTATGACTTGAACACTAGGGGAGGATTTACAGGAAATATCTCTTCCTTATCTGATAATAGAAGGAAACCAAAGTCTCACAGCCTGACATTCCAAGGTGGCTTGCTGTCAACCTAAACCTCCAAAATTAACTATTTATCATTGGATTAAAACTGAGCTCGGATCAGCCACATTGTTCAAGCTCAAAGACTATCAGCCCCCAACGGAATAGACAAAAAAAACCACCACAAAGCCAGGCAGGAAAATACAGAGGCACAGAGAAACGAGGTGACCTGCCCACTATTTCAGAGCAAGAAATAAAACACCGGCCCCTCAGGCCAGACCTATAGACACCACGGCTTTCCAAGTTACAGGCTGGAAATTGTGACAAACCGAGCTTGGTGGCAGTTGTTACTGGAACAAAACACCTTGAAGAACAATTTCTGTATAAGAAAAGATTCAGGAGATTGCCAGCTATCAAGAAATCATTCAAAAAAAAAAAAAATCTTTTGGGAAAGTGTCTCCTAATGGAAAATGCAGAAGCTCATCACGAGCGCCTCACTTTTCGAAAAGAGCAATACGGAGGTTTTGTCGAGGCTGGAGCTTTGCAGATGTGATTTTTATCTTAAAAGCAGGTCCTTGAAACAACTGGGAGCGCACCAAGGAGGCACACAGGCACTTCAAGGATCTTGAAAAGATATCAGGGTATAGAGCAGGAGACAAATGACGAGAGCTGATTTTGACGCAGGGGGTACAGACCCGATGCAGCACCTAAAAATCCCCTGTTGTGAGAACAAACGCCTGAGAAGGGGGTGTGCATCTCCCAACCTCTACACCTCCCTCCAGACCTGCCAGAGATCCCACCAGCTACTGCTGAGAGTAATCCCAAGGATTTAGACTCTGGTTGCTATGCTTGCTTGGATTACAGTCAGTGAAATGAATTATAGTATTATTATACATGATTATATATTATACCTGATCGAGTGGGAAGTCTCCAGGGCAGGGGGTTGGAACTACATGATCTTTAAGGTCCCTTCCAAACCCAGACTATTCTATGATTCCACGTTTTTATTATATATTATGAATTATATTATTACCATATCCAATGCATGAAAACAGCAACATCGACAAACTTAGTCAACAAAACCCTAATTTACACAATCTAGCACTAGTAATTAAAAGGAATTATGTTAAGAAACCACGGGAAATAAATCCAGGGAAAAATCACAAGACAGCAGCACTTTTGTGTTAAAAACACCAGCAGTGCAGTTAGGGTAGTAGTGAAGGGGAAAAGGAAGAAGATTAAAGTTTAAAAAGATGGGTTTAATTTAAAAAATAAAATATCTATACATAGTGAAGGTGGCTTCTGAGAGGAACTGTGTCTTGCAGAGCAGCGGAGCCCTGAGCAGAAGCAGGGGTGGTGCAGCCGGGAGCAATGACTGCGGGCACAGGCTGGGTGACAAGAACACAGGAGAGAGGCAGGGAAGAAAATAATAGATGTTTTCAAGCATGTGTAGCTTCTCTGACGGCATATTTCTAATGCTAATGTCTGGTAGACTGGGGACAGGGTCTGGGGTTTTTTTAGCAACAGGATAACTAAGATGAGATTGTTTATGCATGAATGCGATATTATGGTGCCAAAAAAAGCTAACAGTGAATTAATTCCCCTGCCTGCTGATTTAAAGGACCAGGTCACAGCCTTGTCAGATGCTTTTGCATGGCAGAGTGTGGTCTGCAGGAGCCCAGCGTGGCTGCTGGTGGGGTTTTGTGCCATGCCACCCCTGCACCAGACAGCTCACAGAGGGGTACAGCCTGAGTCCCAGCCCCGCTGACCCCGGCTGAAGGATGCCCATCCTCGTGCCCTATGGACCAACTATCCACAGTCTACACTCAATACTGGCAGGGCAGATGCTGAAATAGTCTGAGCCTTCCTCAGCTCTACTGAGGAATTCATATAATCTGGTACCCCAAACTTGTGTCTACTTTGATCAGTGCCAGAATCAGAGAATGCTATGGGGTTGGAAGGGCCCTCTGGAGATTCTAGGCTCCCCAGTTCAAGAGAGACAGGGAACTACTGGAGAGAGCCCAGCACAGGGCAACAAAGATGATGGAGGGATTGGAGCATCTCCTTGATGAGGAAAGGGTGAGAGAGCTGGCACTCTAACCTGGAGAAGAGAAGGCTGAGGGGAAACCTTCTTCATGCTCACATGTGCCTAAAGGGTGGGCTGAAGGAAGATGGAGCTGGACTCTTCAGTGGTTCCCAGTGACAGGAGGAGAGGCAATGGGCACAAGCTGGATGACAGGAAGTTTCATTCAAATATGAGGAAAAAAACTTCTTTGGGGTGAGGGTGGCAGAGGCTGCCCAGGGAAGGTGTGGAGTCCCCTTCTCTGGAGGCCTTCAAGCCCTGCATGGATGCAGTCCTGAGTGATGTGCTCTGGGCAACCCTGCTTTCGCGGGGAGTTGGACTGCATCATCTCTAGAGATCCCTTACAATTCTGACAATTCCCTGATTCTGAGATCATCTTGTCCAACCCCCTGCCAAAGCAGGTCCACCCAGAGCAGTTTGCACAGGAACGTGTCCAGACAGGTTTGAATGTCTCCAGAGATGTAGACTCCACCACCTCTCTGGACAGCCCCTTCCAGGGCTCTGCCACCCTTAAAGTAAAGAAGTTCCTCCTCATGTTTCGATAGAACTTCCCATGTTCCAGTTTGTGTCTGTTTCCTCTTGTCCTATCCCTGGGCACCACAGAAAAAAGCCTGGCTCCATCCCCCTGACACCTACCCTTGAAGTATTTACAGGTATTGATCAGATCCCTCCTCAGTCTTCTCCAGACTGAAAGTCCCAAGTCCTTCAGCTTTTCAACTCCTTTCAGACTCCAAAATGCCTTGTTACAAATGCTACAACCATTAAATAATAAACATAATGCAGCACATACGTGATACTCACACACAGCAGGGAGCAAAGATTGTGATGTCTCAGCATTTGGTGGCTTCCCTATCACTTTAGAAGAGGTCCACGATGCCCCGCCCTTCTCCTCTTCCCCCAGTTTATTAAGTTTTAAAAATAACCTTAATTGTTGGCCTTTTTCACCTATATTTAAAGAGCGTGAGGTGCTCCATCGTGGATATAGAAATAATGTGTCTTTGCCCAAAACAATATGCAGCATGAAGGAAATTCAGACTGACGCGATTTCAAGACGGCAAAGACAAACTGATTTAGTGACTCTGACAGGCATTTATAAGGCAAATAAAATGTGAATATAATTTCAGCCCAGCGTTCTGAAATAATATGCAACATGTTTTGATGTCATAACATGAATATTTCATACATGAACAGCATCTTGTTTGGTAGCGAGATGCTTCCAGACACCCGTGAGAGGAGGTCCTGGGAGACAGAGAAGGCTTAATTGCTATTTCTTGGTGAGCAACCCAACAGTACAGTAACTTTCAGATCCTTATTGACTTCTTAACTGTTTTGCCAGATGTCAATATGTAAAAGTTTAGAAGTAAGAATCACGACTGAACCTTTCCTTCTAATTAATGGTCGTATCGATCAGCTGGGTTTTCCCCTTGCCTCATGTCACAAAAACCCACTGGATTTTGGAAAGGTCCCTGCCAAAGAGGTATTTAGACTTAAGGCTTGCGAGCACAAAGACTGAAATCTCCAGCAGACTGGCAGCATCGCTTTTTAAAGGTGCATTGAGAATGAACAGCCCAATGAACTAGGGCAAAGTTGGGCATTTATGGTCTCAAGAGCATTTTGTTTTGATTTGCATCCAGTTTCAAGGTTCAGCAGTTTAATAGCCGGCGTGGCCACATTTTCATTTCCTTCATTTCAAATATAGAAAAAAAAAAAAAAAGCCAAACCTCACAAGGTTACGTCTCAGGCAAGAAATCAATCCCAAATTCCAGCTGGCAGTTAACCAAGGTACGTAGAAAACACAGTCCAGCCCCGGCTGAAGTTTTGCTGAAGTTTGTTACAAAACATCTGCACAGCCCTTGAAGTTGCTGAATATTGCCTGGACTAAAAATATAAGCAATGAACAAAATGCACATAATTTAGATCACACTGAATATTCAATAATGGTAATGACCTAAATATTAGAAGCTCTTTGATGCATATTTGTGGGGAAATTGCATTTGTCCTTGACCTTTGCTTACTCATTATTTTGTCTACACATAATTAACACATTCATAATATCATATAAATGCCACTTATTGATACTGTCCCATGGGCAACTAGTTATCTAGGAAGAACATGGACACATTAACATTTACTGACTCATTTAGCTTCTCTTCTGCCTTAAACTGAAGAAATGCATTTGTCAAATCACACAGAAATGTATATTAAACAGGCAATATTTAACAAGTTAATGTTTTGGATGTTGTCAGACAACAGTGACAGTGATTTAAAGGGACAGGCCCTAACGAGAGCGGCAGCGATCCCGCTGCTTGAGCACACCAATGATGGTACCACCTTGGGATTACACATGTAGGTGGTAAATAGATATAACTTACTTTCTTATTTTGTCCATTTGTTCTTATTTAGCAACAGCGAGTTGCTATGCAAACTGGATAAAAGCTTCACATTCATCTTCCATGAACTGTGCCTACCAAAGAGAGTGACGTTGCCCCCGGGGCACCAGCTCAACAAGGTTTGAGGTCACTCAGAAGTTCAGGTATTTAATCATATTATACAGCATCTCCTTACCTACAGGTTTCACTGAGTGGCGAGATGCCGAGTGTCTCCTATGTAAGGCCAAAACCAAGAGCCTGGGGCAAAGGGGCTTAAGAAAAATGAATCTTGCCTCCTCTTTTTTTTCCTCCAGAGCACACTCTCCATAATTCATCAACACAAGTAAATTTTCAGGGCTGCTTATAATTACGTTGAGCATTTCGTTCACCGTACTTGATTTTTATCTGGGAATTATTTTGAAAGACTTTCGTAACAAATATCTGGTGAAACACATGTCAGCACTCTGGCAGAGCTGGCAAATTTTCAGTGAGCTCGGGTTAAATTTAACATGGAAATCGGACTAATTAATTACTTGAGATGGAACAAGAGCAGGATTTCAGCATATGACCAAAATGAAACAATGCAAAAAAGCAACAACTGGGCGCGATTCCAGCGAGAAGCAGCTGAGGGGGGAGCAGGAGGCAGGAGCCCCCCAGGCTGCAGCCTCCCACGACCGACAGGGAAATGACCTAGAGCAAGGCACCAAGGAGTCACAGGCTCTCAGGATGACACTGTGACATTTTCTCTCCTACAGGGACAAAAATAATAATGAGTAAGACGCCAAGCTGAGAAGTGATGGATACTGGCAGGCCCATCACCAGGGCTTTAGGTATGAAGAAGTCCTGGGGACCAGGACCGTGGCACCAACGCTAACGGGCCCCCAGCCATGGCCATGCACAAATGTCTCTGTGTCACACTCATGGGACATGTGGAGGACCAGAGCTGCTGCATAAGGGGAAGAAAATGATGCTGGAAATCAATCTGCATCCTGGTTGCAATGGTTAGGCTGCAGGTGGGGCTCTGAATAATCTGTATTAAATTTACCACTTCCAAGGCAGATTCCTGCCGTTCAAGAAAAAAACAAATAGAGAAAAAGCACCTGGTAAACAAACGAGGAACGTACTCCATGAGGCTCCAAAAGTTAAAAAAAAAACCATGAATAAAGAAAGAAACTGCCTCCAGCCTCTCATTTTGTACTTTTACAACAGAAGGAACAGAAATGAAATATAACCTAGGCGAGTAAGAAGCAGGTGATGTAAGGAATCAATACACAAAGTTATCAAATAAGCAAAGCTGTCTGCTGAAAGAGACCTTTCTGACAGGTCCCACTGGAGGATATCCTGAGCACTTCAGCATTAAAAAATAAAAAGTCATAAACAGCCTTGGGAAAATAATGGACTTTTTTTTTGCCTTGCTAAAGTTGATTTAAAATATGTAAATGTATTCACAAGCTAGAAGGTGTGGATAATGACTGTTAAACATGCAGAACAGTGACCATTAAAAACAATAGCAGCAAATACACAAAAGAAAACCGGTTTCAAATTTGATTTTTCTACATTCACCATGGAAACCTCTCTCTCAGCATTATCATCAGGACGGAGAAACACAACAGGCAAAGTTTTACCCTCCTTTTTATTTGTGTAGAGGAGGGCAGAATTTTCCCTGATGTGTTTTGTCAAAGCAGTTAGAAATAGGAGTGTTTTCTCTCCACAAAAGCAAACCCACAAGCTCCCCCCCAAATCAGAAATTCCCCATTATGAATTCTCAGGTTCCATTTTGGGGGAAAATGTGGTGGAAAAGGCTAATCTCAAGTACAGCAAAAATGGATTGCCTGGTCCTCGCTGCACAACATTCCTCTCTCCTGGCAGGACCTGCACAGAAAACACGTCTGGAAGTGCCCAGGGTCTCTGACAAGTTATGGACAGCTGATGGATGGATCAAATCCAATCTCTGGAATACAAAATGATACGGTTCAGAAATGAAGGGGATGAGTGACAGTGGTTAAGGAGATGAACAGACGGAGGAACCTTCACAGAAGGCTGAATCTCCTTTTTCTTCATGAAGAGGGTAATGAATGGGTTGACAACAGCAGGAATTCATTTTCAGCTATAAATATTGGTCTTAAAAAAAAAAAACAACTTTTTTATTTGTTAGCAGAGGTGCTAACATGTGTGAGGTATTTAAGGCTTTATGAACCTTAGCCGTGACCAGGGATAACGGGTGTCTGTACCAACAACATGCCATCCTGTTTGAGGGCTGGAAATGCTCTCCTGGATCAGAAGTCCAGCCCACTCGTACTACCGACACACCATCACTTCACTCCCTTCCTTATGCCATTGCAGTCACCTCAAAGGCAGCTTGATGGCTTCTAAACATGTTCCAATTCAGAAAAGGATAAGATAGTAAGAAAGTAAGTATTTAGACGTGTAATATCACCCAAAGAGTAAAAATATTATTTAAAAAGTAGAGGAAAACAACCCAAACACACATTTTGGATCAAAGAGTGTTTTCTGCTATGAACCACTTCAAGCAATGTAGCTTTTAGAATTTTTCATAATTTGGTATGTCTTATCATTATTAAAAAATAAACAGTCCTATGAAGTAATGCTCAGGAGCATCCTATTTCATTGACATTTTCCACTGGAGAAAGAAATTGCTCAAAGGGAAGAGTCCAAAAAGCAAGGCTTCTCTGGACTACTACACATCTTTGTTTTTCTGATGCAGCCGCCTCCCGCTGAAGCCCAGCCTAACTCCACTATTTCTGCCCCACTTCTATTTTCAGCTAATATGTCTAGCCATTTGCAAAAGTGGAACATGAGGAGCCATCCAAAACAGACACACATTTCCTGCTTGTTTTTCGACAAACTAATTCTACTTTCTTCCATATCCTGCCTGTACAAATGACATCCTTCCGACAAACTCATCTACAAGACCACAGCACCATTTAGCAATCAAAACATGGATGTTCATTATCTGCCCCTCCTTCTGCTATTTACTTTTTTGGCCTCTGTTCCCCTTTTCTTCTCAACTTACACAGTATCTGGGTCAGTAACTTTCAATTCTTTTACTTTTGCATTGTCTCTCACACGCTGGCAGGTGTTATGGGAAATGCATCTATTCTAGTTGTATTATTAATTTATAAACATTTACAAAAATTACCCAGACATAGACTTGGCAAAATCAAAATACCCTTGGGATAGTTGGCCAACTTTAGTTCACAAATGCTAATGACAACTTGCCTCCCCTCCTCTTTTCAGAATGCATGTTTAATTTAAGAGGGTTCTCTTTTTCCTACAAAAGAATCCAAAAAGCCTGAACAGGAGAAAAAAGAAATATTAAAATAGTGTTTGGTTGGAGAGGGAAAGAAGGATGAAGCTGAAGAAGCTATTTTTTCTGGGTCCCGAGTTAATCCTGTGGGAAATCAGTGCAATTCAAAGGGCTTTTTTTTTTTTCCTTCCAACTAAACATCTAAGTCAGCTCATGTTCATCTGAAACTCAGTTTACTTTAGAAAGGCTAAAGAAATAAAGCAGTCCATCAATTATTTAAAGTGTCTGGCCCTGATCCTGTAAGGGCTTGGGTACACGCTTAATTTCATCAGTCTTAAAGCCAGAGGCTCGGTCAGTTTAGTGGCTGGAAAAGAAAATGCATGAATTGGCTTTTTCAGTGAAAAACTGGTCATGGACAAAGGATGCTCTGAGCAAAGAATCAGGACAAATCCAGACCCTGTTGCTTGGGGTGTGGTCCCTGTCACCCCTCTGGTCCCCCAAGATCAGCCACCTCCATCACCAACCATCTCACAGAGGGGTCCAGACGAGGACTAGTAAGTGCCAAGGGAAGGGTGATGGTCCCATCCCCCCCAACCTGGTGGCCACAGGCCAGACCTGAGGGCAGCTGAGCCTCAGCACCAGCTGGCATTCAGCCTGCATCACCCTGGGTCCTCCTCAACAGAGATGCTGAAATACAGACGTAGAAATTCAGGAAACACAGGTATATAGTAAATATATATTAAAACATTCTACGTTACATAAAAATACAAATATAGAAAATCCACATAAGCTTTGTCCTTACAAGAAGTGGATTGCAGTGGAAAAATGCATTCTTCTGTTCCATGGAATGTAATTAGTTACTAAATTTAGATACTGTCAGTATAGTTAGAGGATTCACTGCAGTTGGATTTAAATATTGCATGATATTTTATATTTTACACAATACTAATGGATGACATTGCGTTAGTATAGATACTGTAAAGTATTTCCATGCAAACGCTTAGGTCTGCTCATAATGTTTTAGACAGATAAATCACATTTGATTACATTTTCAGAAATACACTTTCATTTCCAAGTGTTGATAGTTTTCAAGCAAGGATTCAGAGACCCTGAATCCCATGCAGTTGGGAACGACCGTTCCAAAGGAAAAACACAGGTGCAAAAATAATTACTTATGTCTTGAGCATAAAACAGAGTTATGATGCAATCCACAGGGGATGAGAAAAGAAGTCTGTTAAAATTTCTCCTCTGCTATAAGTTTATTATTTTTGATAGCTCAGTACCCTAAAATTCAAAGAATTTGGGTAAAGCTTACTAGAAACCAAAGTGCCTAAATACCTTTTTATCTCTGACTATCTTGGCACCCATGTCTTGGTTCTTTGTCTCCAGCAAAATAGCACACAACCAGCTCAGGAGAATTCTACAAGGATAATTAAAGACCTGAAATGTTAAGTCCAATCAGAGACTACAGTAATATGGGTCGGATAAGTTCTCAAGTTTGATTCAGAGTGCTCTTCCTTCACACTGCAGAACTACCCAAGGTATTTTCTCCTGGAGACGCTGGGCTTAGCTATAACCTAGTCAAAATTTTTGGAGTCTTATTCAAAAGTCATCAAGACAGACAGTATCTGCCATTTCAGACTGCTGCAATTTGTGAAGGATTTTGTAAATCTTTCAAGAGCAATCCGCCACCATCTCTTTTTTTAATTCATTTTTTTATTTTATTGAGCAGACTGACGCATCTTGAAGTGCTTTGCAAGATCTGTGTGCCATTAATGCACAGGGCTGATATCCTGGGTCTGCCAGAGAGAAGCCAGACGATCCAGAAGTAGAAGTGCCAATTTAAAATGTGACCCTGAAGTTTATTTTTGACAGATGGGATTTTCCAGGTGTAGAACTGTGTTATCGCCGTAATATCTGAACTCAATTTGAGTTTGATCTATAAGATTATTTTCATTTCAACCCCTTTGGACACTTGCAACAACAATATTTCCCTTCTCCCTACACGAATCTAATTTGGTCTTGCACTGCAACTCTGCTTAGAAAGCTGTTTAGTGGCTATGTTTCAGAAATATGAATCAAATTTTCTTGAGTGAAATAAAATTAGCTATCTAGGAAAGGATAATCCACTTTTCTAGGGGCAGCGATTCCATATTCTAGGTAATGGTTCTAAAATACAATAATAATCATAATAATAAAATGGTTCTGAGGTACAGTATATGCTGCAGGCTATCAGAGGTAGCCTTGCTGTCTCTGGATACACTGGGAATCATAGAATCGTCTAGGTTGGAAGGGACCTTTGAGAACACCTAGTCCAACCATCAACTTAACTGATAAAACACAACAACCTCTGAGTAGAGGAGAAAGGCAGAATGAAAGGGAAGTTGTTTTTTTTTCCTTGCCTTTTGAAGTTTTCTTGCTGTGCCTCATGCTCTTTGCCCTTTCCCCACCTCCTCTCTAACTCCCACGCCTTTCCTCTCTCAAAGCAAAGAGGTGACAAAGTCTGCAGTTATCCTGGTTTCTTTAAGCACCTTCCATCTCCTCTCCTGCTCAGGAGGAAGGCAGAGCCTCAGAGGCGTGGCGGTACGGGCAAGTGTCTGCAGAGAAAACACTTTATATATTCTACAGTAATTAAATAAACAGCAATAAAAACATTGCACTTCTGCCCATTTTTGCTAGCTATCGCAGAGTGGGCTCCTCCATGTAATGCACAGGAGCCGTGATCTATCAATCTACTGTAAGGACTCGATCTGTACCACCCAAGGTTGGCCAACGGTGCGCTCTTCAGCTCCACTGTGAGCTCCCACTTACATGGGACTGAACAAACCAGAAAAAGGTATTACTGAGATATCATGGGCATCTTTTGCCACAGGCTGTCAAGTTTCTAACTTCAGTGGTCCAGAAGGTTGAAGCAGAAAAGCAGATGAGATAGTACAATCATGCAGTACAGTCAGACTTTACACTTACACATGGGTAAAACACTGACTGACCTTGAAACTTGCTCTTCAAAGGAAAAAATAAAGAGTGAAACCAAATAAAAAAAAAACCTCCAAACCCCACACCCCTCACCAACAAAACCCCACCTCAAACTGAAGGTAACACCAGTAACCAATCCCTCTTGATCCATGATGTGCACATGACATGATCCCAACAACCTTGGAACATGCGGGGACAACCGATTCAGGGCCTTAAACCAAACAGTTTCAAACATGCATCTTCTAGAGTGCACTTGCTTTTGAAAAGACTATATTTGTCATGATGTTTTGTTTTATGGAGAAGGGCATCTTCAGCTCATACAACAACCTGTGGCAAGAGGTAACCTGGTTTATGGTGTTTGTTCCCCCCCCAAGCAGAAAGTGTGGGGATACTGAGCTACTCTGGAGGCTGGAAGGGTGCTCTGGACACCTGACTAATCTGCCAAACAACACAGAGTCTTTCTGAACTTCAGAAGTGCAAGTTCAGAGCTCATGAAACTGCCTGACGTGGCCAAAACCACGCACTGGCAGTACTTAGCAGCTACCCAAGCACATTTTCTGAAGCCCCCTTAATGCAACTCAACCCCAGTTTCAAACTGCACTGGCATGCACCCTTCTCCATCCACCTGCTTTCTCAGGCATTGCTGGATGTTTAACTTCTAAATCCTTGAGGGTGCTTGAGTCCATAAGCAAACATACGCTCAGCTCTCCACGATGAAGTGCTCAGTGACTCCAGTCCACATTCAAGATTCAGGAGCTGCTGAGCAGTGCAAACAGGTTGACCCCAGCCTCCCTAAAAAACCACACCACCAAGCGAACTGCTGGTTTAGAGTACCATCTCAGACTGTATTTCTCAGCTATGCCTTGCCTTTCAGCACGTCTAGTAGTTTGGCATCTGAAAGAGGATAGAAGCCTTTTCAGGAGTTGGGGTGATCTTCTGGTGAGGGTGGCAAAATCGGAAAAAAGGGAGAAGAGCAAAATCAGGGTATGGGACTATGAGCAGTCTATGGACAAAGCTCTCTGTCATGCTAGACCAGACTGGGAGAACCCTTCACTTGAAGGTGATCAAGTCTCTTCTGACAATGCACATACGTTTACAGTGGCCAAAATTATCAGCGATGCTATGTAGCCTGTGAGTGTTACTGGACATTCTGTGCTCGTGACTTTAAGTTCTCTGTTGCACTATGATATGATAATATGTAGAGAAGATGAAAGCTTCTCAGTCAAATCCTTTTTTCCTACAGACACACACTAAAAATAAAGCTCTGTTAAAACAATTGCATCATGCTCCCATAACAGCTAACCAGCTGGTTTGGTTTTTTTTCCTCACCTTTTCAAGTCATTCAAGCAACCCGATCTAGCCGAAGGTGTCCTTGCTTATTGCAGGGGAGGTTAGACTAGATGGCCTCTAAAGGTCCCTTCCAACCCTAACTGTGGTTCTAGATTCATAATGAAGTACCTTCAAGAGTGAAAAATGCCAATTGGCAGGAGGGCTACACTTTTAATATCTGCTCCAGGGATGAAGGACGTACGAGCTCCTAACCTGCACACTTGTTGTGGAAAGCCCTCGGCCGGTGAGACCACACCATTCCCTCGTTCCATTTAGCTGAGCAAGCGAAGCCGGGAACCCATTAATTTGCTGCATGAGTTATGGTTCCCTGCAGCACCTTTTGTTCACTGTCAAAGTTCTGCAACAATGACGAATGCAGCTACATTCAGCCCAAAACTCTAGAATTTGATATACTAAATCATTCTAGGTATTAAATGTCTCAGCGATAAGCCTCGCAAATGAATTCCTCCGGAGCCTGCACTTTTTGCTGTACACGAGGCACAGTCCTGATACAGTCCCCTGTTGTTTCGTGGAGAATTACACGGTTTGGTAGCATTGTTGTTCCCAGGAAACCGGAATCCTGGGAAAATTCACACAACTTCCAGTGGCTACTAGAAGAAGCTGCAGATCTGCAGCAGCAGAAGGCAGTCTGGGGCACGAGGAGTTCGCCAGTTATTCCTATTTTAATAGCAGGAGCTGTACGCACGTATAAAATTTCCACTTACCCTAGTAAATAAACAGAAAAGACTGCAGCAAAATAAACAGGGGAACACAGCCAGAATGCTTAAGCAGCGAGACACGGGCAGGTTTTCAGTCCTACTCTTATCAGCCTCGCTATTAATCTTTTTTTTGTTTAAAATGATCTCTTTCCTTCAGCCCCAGCACGCTGCAGAGAACTGAATACATTTCTTTTCAACTAATTTGTAAAGAATATGTAACTTTTCAGAGGAATCCAAAACCAAAACAGATTAAGGCGTGAAGAAGGCGGAACAATTGCTAGTTCATTTTTAATTTCTCAAACCCACCATCAGATATATCATAGTGGTTAACACTGGAAAGAATTTGCAAGCTTCATAAACAATGGAGGTATTACCCATTATCACACAAGTACAAATTAGTTTGACCTTTCCAGCTTTCTCATACGAGGCTTCCTTTTTTCCACTTGACTAGAGAAAATATTGAGTCAGTCCATGTTTGGCACTCCTCATCCTCAGATGTATTTGACTAACGGTTTGGGGTTTTTTTTCCCCCTACATCTGCAATTAGAAGAGACCCATCAAACACTGAATTCACTCAAGTAATTCTTTGGACTCAAACCAGTGCAAATTCCCTTAGGGGAGACACCCAGCCTTATGCTGAGGGTCTGTATCTGCTTCATATCTGCTTTTCTCATCTCTGCCTCACTGGTAAAACAACATGCGATATGTTTATTTAATATTAATTGTAGAAAACATTGGCAGATAATATGAAAACACCTCTGTGGCAGCAAAGATCAGAGCGGATGCTCAATGCCTTCCATCTGCCCTGCCCATCCCTCCTGCCCACAGACCTTCTCCCTACCCGCCCAGTGACTCCTGCTTGTTGCCCACAGAAAAAGGCATGGCTGCCAAAGCAGCCAACAGATCTGCCACGTGGATTTCTGGACCAGACAAATGCCAAGAGATCCTTAACAGCCACGTGTACATCCCCAGAAAACCTCCCTGCTACTCATCAAGGAGGAGAACTGTACAAATGATCCCCATGCCCCTTTCAGGACAGCTTGTCTGCACAAACTGTGCTCTCACTGCTCGTGGGCACCGACTTCTGCAGAGCTTAAAATCATTCTTCATGAATAATCGGTGCTTTCTATCAGCAAGTCTGGCTGTGCTGGATCCATCCTCTCGTACTCTTGATCATCTCATGTTGAAACCGAAGGAGCTGGGGAGGAGCAGAGAGAGGGTGATGCTGAGCAAAGTCACTGAAAAAAACCAACCCTTACCTGTCAGCCACAATGTGGGAGGACCTGCTGCATCAGGCTGTGTGTGTAAAGATGGATAACAGCGAGTATAAAAGCAGCGGGGAAGAACGAGGGGAAAATTGAGCAGAAGAGTAACTTGGTGGGTCAACAGAGAATCATGACACTGATGAAAGAAAGTTGTCTAGGAGAAAAATCATGCATCTTTTAATAGATTCCCCGGACTTAAGAATCCTGAGCAAATTATACTGCAGAGATTTGATTAGGGTTATAGGCAGACAATTCAATATCCATCTAAACCCCCTGCAAAACGGCACCGGCTCTCTCCCAGGCCAGGGCAGAGGGATGTGCTCCCAAAGCCCCGGGGGCTACCCAGTGGTCCAGACCAGGAGGGATGCGGGATGGATGCTCCATCACCAGCTGGGGATGAAGCTGCTCCGGCCGCAGCTGGAGCCGTGTGGGAGATGATGTGATGCGCGGGTGATGCGGGTCGAGTGCTGCCACCCTGTGGGACTGGTGTCACTCATGTCTGTGCGTGTCATGCTGCTGTGTGCTCCACTGTGCTCCCCGGTGCTCAGCATCCCACCTGCATTTGGGAAACCATGGCGGGGTAGGGGCGGGGAGGTGTTGAAGTCCAAATAAGCTGTTTTCAGACAAGCATAACATGCTGAAATACGTTTGAATATTTATTCAAGAGCTGGAAATGTTTATAAAGATGATTTGGAACAAAAAGGTTACTGAATTCTGGCCAGAACGGGAACAAATATTATAATTCAAAATAATTTGCATGTCGAAGTTAACGATCTGATGTATGTACACAGTTCATATTTACTCACGCATATCGGCGCCTGGATTGAAATCCTGGTTTGTGCATTGCTCAGACCTGATTCTGCTTGAAATTACTCTTCCACTGTACTTCATATTGCATTCATCTCTACTCCCAGCTATACGTGCACAACAGAGGGCATTATACAGCTCCCTAATTGAACAATACAGATCAATTAAATATGAAAAATCATTCTTGGACTAAAACCCTCTTAGGCAAATGTTCTGCTCTTATACTAAGTAACTCTTTTAAAAAAGCAAGAGTTGAGTGCTGTTCAGGAGCTTTTTTTTTTTTTTCTTCAAAATACTAGGAGATAAAGACCAAGAACATTCATCCATTTGTTCATGACAAGAGGATACAGAGTCTCTGCCTCCATTTCACAAGAGCAGGGTAGTAACGATTAAAAAAAATAATAATCTTATTTGATGAAAGCTAGTCAGTGCTCTGTGCAGGAGGTGAAGAACCCTCCTCTGCTCAGCAGCGATCATGCCTTTTAAACACCTCTCATGGGTCACACCATTAACATGAAGTATAGTGTCAGCAAACAAGTCCACGTAAAAAGGAAAAATCACATGAAATTACTTTATGCACCAGTGGTAGCCAACAAACTACAGGTTCCTCACACATATAAAACACAGGAGTCCCACTAAAGGTCCAGCGTTATCAGCCCAGCAAAGAGTTCACACTCTTGATGGTGTCAGAAACCGAGGCTTCTGTGGGGGGTCTAAGATCCCCTGAGGGCAACTCAGCACTGTGGCAATCAGCAGAGGTGTCTGTTTTGCCACTGACTCACCAACACGTGTTCACTGCTAATATACAACACTGTCCTATAAAAAATTATTGACTTAAACCTAGTCCAAACCTACAGCTAAGTTAACAGAAGAGCCCGGCTCGGCTATGAGCCCCATCCTATCAGTCCAAAGAAGGAAACCTGCCTGACAGCAACCTGGACAGCTTATGGGCTTTCTCCAACCTCAAAGGTCAGCCATCGGCTCATAGGTAGTGAGTAGGGTGTGACCACCTGAATGAAGATGGAGAAGAACAGACCGTGGCTCAGCCAAAAGATGGGCATGGAAGAAGGAAGAACTAAACCCAGCAGAGAGGTTTGAGCAGAACTCAGGTTTTCTACAGATCACTCATTAACGGAGCCCAGGAAGAGGGATACCACCCAAACCATGGGTATGGATCAAACTGGAGAAAGCTCTTTGATCAGGGATTTATAGCTCTAATAGGATGTAAAAATTGGAGACCAGAACCACTAACATACAGCCAGGGAAAGGGAAAGCAGTCTGCCCTGAATATCCTCAGCAATCCCATGCACCTTCACAGATGGCTAGTTGGGTGTTCATACTCTATTCCTGGAAGCATAGCAATGGAAACGGTGTTTAATTGTTAAGTATGATGTTGTTTGTAAGTCTTCCCAAATAATACCCCGTTATCTGCATAAAAAGAGTTTAATAAACCATCCACTTACAGTTAGGTTAAAAAAAACACTAGTGGGTTTTTGCTATTTGGTACTATTCAGATTAAATTACCATTTGTAATTCAGGTTTTTCCACTACAAACACCAAGTATGCTAATTGTTCCCTTTCCTCGTCTTCAACTTGACTAAAACGACCTGCTAAGCCTCATGCAGATTGGGTTTAAATACCACAGCTCTTCATTGCCCAAACATTTATATAAATACATTACAACCACAGATTTTGTCTGAGGCTGACAAATAATTTATACTTATACAATTTATAGAAGGGTAAATCAACCTGGAGTTAGATGCAGCTCAGGACCAACTTGTCTCCTGAAGAGCTGCCAAGTGCCAACAGCTGTTGGAAACTCTTCTGATAAGAACATCTTTGGTCCAAGATCTCACAAGTTTCTTACACGACCCTCTATGGCACTAAGTCTCAGCAGCTCTGGCCACGTCCCCTTGGCTGGGTGAAGTTCTCTCTGCTCCCCCCAGCAAATCAGTCAAGTTAATCCAGAAGATCCCAGGAGATGCAAGTGGTAACCAAGTCAGAAATTAAACTACTCCTGAAAAAGACTGTGGGAAGTGCAGGGACGCTGATGGGCGAGCCCTTTGGACCAAAGACTGCAAAGGAAGATGAACCACCACGTCGTACATTTAAACTTCAGTATAACACATCTTAGGAGGGCTTGGTCCTGGATATATCAAAATTTTGATTCATTACTAGAGATGCCTGGCCATATCTGAGACATCTCCAGCAAACCTTGAAGTAACAGAACATCAGCTGCTGATCAGCTGAGATCTTGTGGAAGGTTTAATAGAAGAAACAAACGTTATAGAGCCATATTTTTGAAACCTTGAGCTGTTTATAACACAAATAAAAAAAAAACATCCATGTAAAGGCAAGTTTAAATATGAGATGGTTGTAGATTACTTTCTTGAGTCCCCGAAACATGGAATAATGCAGTAAGCGTATCACTTACCTTATTGAAGTCCATGTGCTGATACATCTACGCTGTACTTGGGGTATCTCAGCAAAAATCCCAATTTACACTGAAGAGCCAAAACTTACTCATTATGCTCTAGTTTCCTACATTTGAATCACACATATGCCAAAGTCACTAGATTAGTTGTTTTCAAAACACTTTGACCCTTTTGGTCCCAAGGGTTTGATTTTCAGTGATTTAACCCAGCAATTAAAAAAGAACAAAACAACAAAACAACCAACACAATTGTTCTTTCTTTTTCTTGGTGTCATGCTGAAACAGATTTTTTTTACCCTGCAGATTAAGATAAAAACTGACTGCTTGTATCTAGGGGAAAGCAAAGAATGAAGTTATTTCTCAAGCACAACACACGCAGTACTGGAGACCACTTTGTAGAGTGGAAAACACTGTTGTGTCAGTTCATAATGAAATGAGAACCTTATTTATGCTAAGACTGCAAGCAGATTTGACACCAGAGTTTTTGTTAGAAGATCGCCTTTTTTTGGCGGATGATGGTAGGGGACAGGGAATAACTGTGTACTCGCACGAAACAGTAAATCAGTTGGATGTCATCATTATATATTTGCTTTGCTAATAATAAAAAGAATGAATCACTACTGTCATGATATTTGTATTTGAGTAACCACTGTAGCAGATAACAGTAAAGATGTGTGCAAGTTTAAATCTTGGCAGCACGCCTAGATTAGAGCTTCGGCGCTGACATTTGTGGATTTTCGTGTGATTCATGTTACTTTTCTGTGTTTGTGATTACCTTCCTGTCAGGGGCTGCACACATCACTCAGGCAAGCCAGCAGCAGACTTCCAGTCCCTGTGTTTGAAGGATAATTCCCAACTGTTGCACCAAACCCTCGTCCAATTGAGCCCCCTCCTCCCTATAAGGATGGGGCCGCACCAACAGGTCACCAGCAAAACCAAAAGGCAGGTGTAAACAGCTTTTACAGGGACATTATTGGGTCATCTTAGGCCACCGATGGGAGGTGTGGGAAGAAAACCCAGACTTGCTCTAATCTCACAGGGCTAAAAATAGACCTGTGATGATTTATGAACTTTCACACGCAGCAGAGTGTTTTTAAGGAACAGCATCTTCTCCCGCATCACCCGCGGCACAGGAACTGCTTGCACAGTACCAGGGCTGTCAAAGAATCACAGAACCATATGGGGTTGGAAGGGACCTCTGGAGATCATCTCCTCCAACCCCCTGCCAAAGCAGGTCCTCCTAGACCAGGTCCCAGAGGAATACGTCCAGGTGGGTTTGAATGTCTCCAGAGATGGAGACTCCACCACCTCTCTGGGCAGCCTCTGCCAGGGCTCTGCCACCCTCACAGGGAAGAAGTTCTTCCTCATGTTTAGATGGAACTTCTCACGTACAAGTTTGTGCCCATTTCCTCTTGTCCTGTCACTGGCTGTCCCACCTGTGCCCCAACGGGGACCAGCCAATACCTCCATCATCCTTCACCCAAATAAAATTCAGAAAAAACACAAGAAAAAATAAATTAAAAAGGCAATGATCAGGCTATCTTATGGTTAATGTCCTTCCCTTCAGCTCTGCCTTGTCTGTCCCTCAGATTCTATTTTATTTGATCATGCAACTACACAGAACTGCCAGACAAAGCCAACTCCCCAAATTAAGGGAAATAAGTTACATGGCAACAGAATAGCTACACAATTATGCTGAATTTTTATATCTGTGGTAGAAACTGTAAAGGGCTTTAACTACTACACCTGTTTTCTTGGCTGTCCCTTATGGCATAACACAGGACTGTATTTTACATCAAATAAATGTTAATCCAAATAAACATAAAGACCTGGATACCAACAAGAAACACTTTTGTGCATGAGGAGCAGCAAGTTTGGGAACGAAGGTGGGCTCTCTCACCAATTGTTTGCTGTCTTGCAGTGCTGCTTTTTTCCCCTCTACAAACCCTCCTCAGCTCATGGTTAAAAAAATCAGCACTTGGGAAACAAGCAAGGGAGGGATTAACACTGAAAATACAACTAAAACCACTCCAGGGAAGGATAGCTATGATATCAGAGACCACCCATCTAAGAGGGCTTGTGCCACACCATGGCCAGAGGTGTTCCCCAAGGCCCAGAGAAGAGGATGCATCACCATTTGCCCCCTCACACCACCCAGAGCACACTGAAGGCATGGCACAGTCCCTCATCGGACATCCATGGTGACCTCAGACAAGGGGCTAAGGACCTGCGGGCATCACTGTTGAGGTGTGTTAAAGTCAGGGTTTGAAGGCAGTATCGTTTCATCCTGTTCACTATTGACATGCTACGGGAGAAACCAGGCTTCCTGCAAAGGTAGGTTTTTCTTCTGCTGCCATTCACATTCAAAACACCTATTTTGTCATCATGTCAGATTGCACAAGCTGAAAATTCTGGGAACACGAGATAGGCTAGAGCAGAGCTCAACTCCACAGCAGAAGACAAGGACGGGAAAATTTCCAAGTTGCCAGAGTTTTGCCAGGATCATTCAACTCCAACACCCTGCTTTACTCCAGTCCTCCCCACCCAAGCACTGTCTCCAGGCTGGTTAGCACAGGGGGACCTCAGAATAGGTGGCATATACAGATACACACACACACACAAATCAATCTTTTAGTGTGCTTTCCTGGAAAGGGCTAGTTCACTTGATGGGGGGGATCTGATGAAACACCTCCTGAAATCAAGCAAAATCTTGGTCAGACGTATTTAGCTCTGCCCAGAGTTCAGCACAGGAGGGAGAGGTTGCTGCATGCCAGCAGAAGCCATTGTCTAAAGCAGGCTGCTTTGGGAAAATTAGCAGTGTGCACACCCCTAAATGAGCCTGTGCAGCAAGTAAAAGAGGGATTAGCCATGTAAACTAAGTCCTTTTGGTATTAGATTAAAGAGGGGAGGTGACTTTGAAGGATTATTCAAGAGCCATTTAAGCAGTTTTCAGGGACTTACAAATGCAGGGTAAAAATGCAAGCTCCTCAGGTCCAGAAAAGAAGAAAATTAAGTGTCCTGGCCAAAAAAGCAACAGAAAAGGTTTCTGGAGGATCCACCAGGCTGGCCCTAAGCACAGAGTCCCATCGCCCTCTTTCACCCCACTTGGCACCAGCCACCGCGCCACGACAGCAGTTGTGGGGAGCCCCAGGGTGCCACAGGGCTGGAGCATCACACACACACACACCTGGGATGGAGTTGCTGGCAGGGAGAAAGAGGAACAAGGGAAGGGGCTCCGACCACCGCTGTGCCGCTGGGACGTGCCACGGACCACGGCAGCCCCGGCATCCCTGGCCCCAGGGCGGCTGGTGGGCGGCTGGGCACGCTGCGCTGGGAAGGACCAGCCGCCGTGTGAGAAAGGAGCTTATGAGCAGCGTGGCCATTTGAATAGAAGGCTTACACCGGTCTCTTGCTCCTCTTCTCCAGGTGGGTTATCGGCTAGGATGCGGGTCCTGAACCGAGCCAGGGCCACAGGAGGATGTGCAGGCAGTAACGCGAAAACGGACTTCTCCCCACAGCCAAACGAGCCCCTGCTTCCCCTGCACCTCAGGGGGGCTCATCAACATGCTGGCTTCTAATCCTTTGCCCACATTATTCCAGCACGGGAAAATTAATTCGTTGCTGCAAGACACCAGACCGGTTTATTGGACCCTCCTCGCGAAAAAAAAAACCACAACCCCAAACCAACAACCCACCCCGCTTTCGCTTGGTCTAAGAGGTGATGGATAATTAGTATGTAAGATACAAACTATTCCCACTTGTTATGCAAGCGGCATCGTTTAATTTGTAGTTTAGAGAGCATTCCTGTCTGGGATAAATAAAACAACACGCTGCATTATGTTGCTCACGACACGGAAGCAACATCAGCCTGGGGAGAGCGAAAAGAAGCTGAAACTCGAGCAAGGAAGGCTGGCTGGCTGAAGGAAAAAGTTATGCATGCATTGCTGCCAGCCTGGGAGGGAGCAGCCCTCCGCCGGCAGCGACACACACAGCCCCAGCCCCGTTCCCTCTCCCGCTGCCCGGGGCGCCGCACCGCTGTGTGTCCCCCTCCCGCGCCCCGGACCAGCTCTGCCCGACCCCGACACACCGCCCCGGCCAGGGGGGAGAGCACGCCCCGGCACCCCGCGGGGGAGCC